>PITA01010723.1:35380-70204 GCA_004023965.1 Spilogale gracilis | reverse complement strand
AGGGAGCAGTGACTCCCCACTAAGCAGACAACTTCATCCCAGGACCCTGAAAATCATGACCTGAGCCAAAAGCAGATGCTTAACCAATTGAGTCACTCAGGTGCCTTTTCCGTGAAGTGAATTTTTTGAAACAGGTGAGAACGTAAGGAAATAAAGCTACATGGTTTTACTACTCATATTGACTTTGACCAAGGTCACAAGAAGAACAGCTGGTAAGTGCCATGTCTGGAAATTCTTACTACCACACAAGTCCAAGACAATTTAATCTGATCAAGCCGTGGTTTGAGTCTTTCTCATCACCTCCTGGGTCTTCTCCCAAATGCAGGTAACCAATTACTCTTTCCAGTTACTCCAATCATTCTTCCTTTGTTTGCATGCTTTATTTCCATGGTGATTTCATTAGCATAAAAGTGCACATCTTACTTGCAATTCAACCAGAAATCATAGTGTATACCATCATCGTTAATCAGATTTTAACTCTATTGGGTTAAATTCTCACGTATGTTTTTGGCTCATCTCACTTTTCTGATTGCAGAAATATAAACATTCCATAGTTTCCCCTTTCTTATTTTGCCTGTTTAGCCTCAAGGTTTCATTGACCTGTGTTTGTTTCCTTGAGCTCACTGACTTCTTATATTCTATTTCTGCTCACAATCTTGATAACTTATACTCCTTCAATATAAAGGATCTGTCTTCTAATCAGTACTATCCACTCAGCATATGAAATAACTCGTGACTTACAGAGAGGTCTGCAATCTTGAGGACAATACTGACTTGCAGCCAGTGAGATATCCTGAACATTATTGCTTGCTAGAAGTATTGTGATGCTAGAGGTCACTAGACAGTAACACTGAAGAGTGATGAGGAGTTTCTGAAAAGCCCATGGACATCCAACCAACTTTATCCTTGTTAAAGTGCTGTTAGCGTAGTCTCTTAATTCAGCTCATCCACAATGAACACTGCCCCAAACTACTTTTCTATAAATTTATGCATTTCCAAACAGTGATCCATTTTGTATACCAACAAAATTTACAGAAGCGTAAGTCATTCAAAACTCACAATACTTTAGGCCAAGCTGTTTCTCTGGGTTAAAAAAATGTTTTTTAGACATGACCACAAGACAGTATGCATTTGTGCAAAGAGAATCATTTCTAAAATAATTAAACATAAATTACCATTGCATAATGTGGTCAAAGGGTACATCTATCTGGATTCTGAAAACATTTAAAGTCCAAAATTCCACATTCCCCACATGTCCTTTATGATTTTCTTTCAAGATAGAATATTTTTCTAAGAACTATTTTTACAGGAAAGACTAGAATTTATGATAGTAAAAAATATAGTATTATCGTAAGGAAACAAGCTTGTGCTACAAAGCTTTGAACACAGATCTGCTCTTAGTGCCCCAGCGTGTAAACCAGAGGGACATAAATAGCAGTGGTGTATTTCATTTTTAGGCTCAGTCGTGGCCCAGCCTCCTTATGGCAATGCTCTGAATGCTGACAGGGGACTTTAAATCTTTGCTGGGTTTATGAACTGCAACGGGGAAGTTTTCATGACGTCCTGGATCCCAGAAGTGAGACGCCAGTGGCTAATCTCTGAGTCACTGGGCCTCTTTGACCTGTTCTCTTCACACTTGTTTCCATATTTCATCTGCTATGTGCTGGGGTTGCTTTATGATTTTGGTTAAGTGTGAAGAAAATCCATGCGGCAGATAGGAACTCAAGCTGTTCTTTACCAAGCACTAAATTTCTGCCAATATGATTTTGTTTCTGTAGCGAAATCCCTGCTGTCATTTTTCAGCATGTCCGGTAAGCCTTATCACTCGCCAGTTTAAATAATATCAGATGGAATATTCCCTGAAGAGGACAAAGAAAGGGACTCCGCATTTGGTTTTTATGTTAAGGACAACACGGCTTGCAGCCCACATGAGCTGAAACAAACAGTACTTTAGAAATCATGCCAAGGGCGAGACCACAGCTTGGCTTTTGTGTCCCTGGTTAGAGACATGGTTGGAACAGGCTGGCAGCAGCTATGAGTAAAGTGAGGAGCACTGAACTTGGGGCCAGACGATCCAGACTCAAACCCTGACTCAGCCAATGCCTTACCCCAGCTGATTGACAGCTTCTCACAGCCAGAGTTGCTGTGACAGTAAAATCAAAATAAGGCAACCCTCAGAGGCTTTAATGACGACTAAGTGAGATAAGAAACATAAACTTATTTGTGTGTTGAAAATCGTCTTAGAAGGGGTATCGATTCTCTTGCTACCTGGTTGTAAATACTTTTTGCTGATTTCACCTACCTGTAACCAGTAAATCAATTAAGTCACTGCTATGGCATTGATTTTAACTTGGAAACTGATTTCTGTGTCTTACTTGATGCCAAGTAGCCAACCGGAAACTAAAATGTTGTCGATAATCTGAATCGCATAACATAAACACGTTCATTAGTTTGCATAGAACATTGTTACTTTTTTTATTGAGTTTTTTTTTAAGATTTTATTTATTTATCTGACACACAGAGAGAAATCACAAGTAGGCAGAGAGGCAGGCAGAGAGAGAGGAGGAAGCAGGCTCCCTGCTGAGCAGAAAGCCCAACACAGGCCTCGATCCCAGGACCCTGAGATCATGACCTTGAGCCAAAGGCAGAGACTTTAACCCACTGAGCCACCCAGGTGCCCTTTTATTGAGTTTTTAAATAGCATAATAGTTGAGTATAATGGTCACCTGGACTGAGAAACTCTGTAAATTTTACCTTATAACTTCAGAAACCTAAGAGCTCAATTATCACATAACAAATTTTATACAGTTTTAGAACATTACAGTTTTTAAGAAAAATTAAGAACAAACAGTTCCGAGTCTGATCCAAATAAATAGCTATCATTGTCTCTGTATGCGTGTATTTGTATATAGGTATACTAATGAGAGAGAGGGTTGAAGCTCTATATGGAAAATAATGAGATAATGATATACAATGTGTGACTATGAATACATATATGTGTGTGTATCTTCATATGTATTTTGAGGTATATATACACACACGCATATCTGCTTGAGACCAATGCCAGGTCCCCATCCCTGAACAATTAAGTCTGAATATATAGGGGTGGGTCCACAGCACTAGTGAACATTAAAAGCTCCCCAGGTGATTTTAATGTGCAGCCGGGGTTGAGAACCACTGCTCCGCATCAATATCTCTAAGTCTCGGTATAGCTGGTATTCTGGATGCACTTAAATTCCACTAGCCCATATGCTTCCATTCAGACAAGAAGGACAATAACAATGGCAATATTAAAAGTCTTCATCTGATGCAACTAGTTCACTGAACTTTTCCGCTGCTTCCCAGAAAATGAAAACAGACACCACTTACCCTTCTGGTTTCTCATGGAGGTTAATAGGAACACAGTATGCCTGATGATCTTAACAAAACGATGGACGGTCTTGTCTCTTTCACCCAGTCACTACACTGTTTTTAGTGTTTCTGAGTGCTGTGAATGAAAAGTGTTAAAAATGAAGGGGTCTTAAAAAAGACAATGACAAGAAAACCTACTTAGAGACAGAGATGTGAATGTTGAAGCCAGGAAACCAGCACAGGCGGCACTTGGGGAATAACTTGGTACATGCAGCGTAGAATCCCCAGATATTTAGAGAAATCTCTCTCTATTTCCATGGCCTAGAAGTCAATACACATGCCATCAGGACCCGCGCAGAATGAGCGGGGTGGGGTTGGGGGGATTGGGGGGTGGATGCAGCCATAAATGCTCTCCAGGGGGCTCCTGTCATGCTCGGGAAGAACAACCACTTCAATTTTAGATCGATACTGGAAGTCTTTTACTTTATGTTTACGATTGTATGAGAGTTTTAGTTAATGCAATGTTTGCCATACGTGTATGTCTTCATGGGAAGTGTGATCTGACCGACCAATTAAAAGTTAGACAGTCCTCTCCTCATTGAGACTTGAGACATTTGAAACAAAAGAGGAAAAAATAAGTCATCAATATAAACAAAAGGTGATATGTCAGCCTGTACAGCGCACTGCTCTAAGAGCTCAAGTCATTTACACTGTTAGATTTCTAAGTCACCCTTTAGCTTCCTTATGCAACTAATTTGCATATAATTGTTCTAATGTCCTGAAAGATTGGTTTTGGCCAAACTATACTGTGCTTGCAATCATATGGGAATCTTATAAAAATTGCAGACTCTGATTCAGAGGTCCGGCTGGGACCCGAGACACTGCATTTTTTCCCCTCTACCAGGTGATGCCAACATTGTGGTCCGTTGATGACATTTTAGTGACAAGGCTGTAAGAAAAAAAGATAAATCAGAATTTATATCACTCTTTTTGAAAAAGAAAGCCTGACCACATGGGCTTTCTAAACCAAAACATTTAAGGAATAATATAGAGTATGAACTAGAGACTTAAAAAGCAGAGGAAACTCAGCACCTGGCTTTGGACTAGTCTCTGTTTATTTAATGGTACTCCCGAGGATTTTCAGGTTTCTTTGTTGTCCTAACTACACTTCAGTAATTAGTAAATGTTAGAGGCATGCTGAGATTTGCTGCTTGGTCCAATAGTCAATCATTCAAGCTTCTATAAGAAAAAACACACACTTTAATGCACTTCTATGATTTGTAGTTTCACAAATGTTGTTCTAATCCTATTTCTCACAGTTAGCAAAACAAGAATGCAGTAATTCCCTTATTTCAACACATAGCTCATCATCAATCTTGGGATTCCATTATAAAAGACTGTAGCCCCATGAAATTAATCAACATGCTCCATGTTTTTCCTCCCTCTCTTTTTCTAGATCCCAGAAACCAAAATACCAATGTGTATAACAACCTCTAAAATTCTTTGCCTTGACAGAACATGTGAAGCTAGGACTTGTAGTTTTTTCTTTCACTCATGTCAGAACAGACTAGCTACACTGGATCTCTTGTCTCCTGCCAATTCTAGCAAGACCGATTTTATGAGAGAAAGGAAAAAGGGTGTGTGGCCTAGGAAGACTCTGATTCTCAGCTCTTTTATTTCTGGGTTTAGTGTGACCTGAACTGGTCACTGAAATGTCTTTGAGTCTCAGGTTCCACCTACAGAAAGTGATAGTATAGTAATAAAAACATGACTTGTCATTACTAATATGCTGTAGGAAATGAACAAACACATACATTTGATTTAGAAAACTCTTTAGTAAAATTATAAATCTTCATGAGACACATATGTGGATCATTCCTTCTCTTTTCTTGCCCTAACTTAAATGAGGTCTGGATACATGGGAAAAAGGTCATGCATTTTAGCCTCTGCCAATCAGTTTGTTTTGTTTTTTTTAAGATTTTATTTATTTGACAGAGAGAAACACAGCCAGAGAGGGAACACAGGCAGGGGGAGTGAGAGAGGGAGAAGCAGGCTTCAGAAGCAGGCCTCCAGCCGAGCAGGGAGCCCGATGTGGGACTTGATCCTGGGTCTCCAGGATCATGACCTGAGCCGAAGGCAGTTGCTTAACCAACTGAGCCACCCAGGCGCCCCTGCCAATCAGTTTTATTCTCTGAGATTAGTTCACAAGATGTAAAGCCTCCTGAGGGCAGGAGTGAAGTCTATTACCTGCTGCTGGGTAACAGTGCCTAGCCTGTAAACGTCAACCAAACACATAAATCAAAATTGTTTGCCTATGACACATTCACTTCCTTCTAAGCATAAAAGGTGAGAAGCTCTGCTTGGTGATTTGGAATTGAAAGAGTAATTTTAGTTTGAAACTTCATAATGACAACCAATGTGTTAACACAGTGTCCAACCACTATTTCATTTTAATTTTTTCATGAAAGCAAGGATTCAGTGGAAGTTAGCATTTTTTAGCAGTTCTAAATCTTCTAAAATATAAGTGCAATGGAAATTGTAGGCAGCCAGTGTTGTGGTGTTTACGTGGCTATGAACAGTGTCCACTACTCTCTCTTTGACACATCCTCACCCCACCTGTCCACCTACAGCACGTAGGTCATCACTACCTTCCAGACCCACAAAGCCTACACAGTCCCAGAGAAGGGCCAGGTGTGTGGGGTCGGGACTCACACAGACTCACTTGAACTTCAGGACCACCAGGAAAGGCCAGAACTTCTGGGGTAGCATGGAAAGACAATAGAGGCTTTAAGTCCCAGGCATGAAAATAAATATCTAAAAATAAAACTGTCAGTCCAGAACTTGGAAAGGTCTAGTATGTGGCTGTGAGAAAGAACAGAGGTTCTGGAGAAGAAAACATGCTAATTAAAGAATCTTATTCAAAAATGGACCATTCTCTGAACTTAGCTTTTCCACAGTACCTCTGGCCTCAATTATTTCTTTATTCCACTAAAGAAAAAAACAAAACAAAACAAAACAAAACAAAACAAAACCTTTGTTTGTGCCTGTTCCTTTCCCCCCATTTGTTTGTTAGCTTTACTGAATTTAGATTTCCTTCTATAAACCTTTATTCTCAGAAATCTAAGTAAATCACAAATTGGAGTATAAAAAGGCAGTATTCCTCAGTTGTTTATATGACTGATGAAATATCTAGCAACCCTGAGCCATGATAGAACACATAAAGGGTACTCCTCTGACCAATCTGTGTTATAAAACAAAGGAAGATCTTGAAAGAGGTGAACTGGTGTAAATACTAAATGGTGTTCTGTCATCCTATATAACTCAATATTTTAAACCATATAGCAGACTCGATTCTGATCCTAGGAGGAGCTAGCCATCTTTAGAAACTGCATTTATTCTTCCAGATAAGAAGTGTTGTATTCCTACCAATACCCTCAACAGTGCCTGTTCTGGAGGGTTTGATCGGGGTGTAAGGGATCATAGCGAGCCAACAAGGGCATGCATCTTATTCTTTTGAAATTAGACCTCACCCAAACGTTTCAGCCCACACTTCTTATGAACTATTGTCAAGTATAAGATCATTTTGAATAGACCACCAAAGGATGGTCAATGGAAGATAACTGTGCTAGGTCTGGAGCAGACATAGATTTTCAATATAATGAAGACTCTGAGAGTCCAAAACTAATTTTCTAGATGGCTCTTTGTGAAGGTTTTCAAGCTAAACTCCCTTTCTCAATACTCTGTATCGGGTTTACTTTTTTTAAAAGGAAAAACAATCAAAACCCCAGCGCACATTTCTGTCACTCTCTTGTCAAACACATATGAGTCTTGTTAGATTCCTCTTTGCCTTGCTATAGTTTCATGTTCTCCTTTTGTTAAGTGCCTATAAGAAACAATCCAAACAAATACAAGTTGGGAATTTTGGTGAGTTGCAAATGGACTAGAGGTCTGGGCCTCTGGGAGTGATATAACCAGAGTACCTAAGCAATATATGGTGCAGTAATCAGCAGCAGAAAATTGAGAGCGACCTGTGAAAACTGTACTTGGACTAATGGGCAAAACAGAGGGCATCTTTAAAGAGAACAGACGCTTCTAAAGACTGCCAATTAAATCACTAAATACATCATCTCAAGATAGATGGAGATTCCGGGCGCCTGGGTGGCTCAGTTGGTTAAGCCACTGCCTTCGGCTCAGGTCATGATCCCGGAGACACGGGATCGAGCCCCACATCGGGCTCCCTGCTCGGCGGGAAGCCTGCTTCTCCCTCTCTCACTCCCGCTGCTTGTGTTCCCTCTCTAGCTGTGTTTCTTGCTGTCAAATAAATAAAATCTTAAAAAAAAAAAAAAGATAGATGGAGATTCAACTTAATGGATCATTTATTCATTGATATTCTTGATTATAATAAAAAGGTAGGGCACACAGGCGGCTCATTCGCTTAAGCATTTGCCTTCAGCTCAGGTCATGATTCCAGGGTCTTGGGATGGAGTTCCGCATCAGGCTACTTGCTCCACAGGGAGTCTGCTTCTTCCTCTGCCTTTCCTCAGGTCCATTCTCTCAATCCCCCCCCCTCAAATAAATAAATAAAATCTTTAAGAATAAAATAAAATCAGCGATTTTAAAATACAAAGGGAATAAAGTGTTTGCGGAAAGAAACTGACCTTTGTTGCAATGTTAATGGGTGGCATCTCAGCTGAGAATGAGATCAAATCACGAGGACAGGAATTTAGATGCAACCCTTACTGCTCAGGGCAGTTGAGAATTGGCAAAACTTCTTACCTTGATAAAGCTCTTATGGGCATAATGCTGTCATTATTTATTCCAATTTACCTGAGAGGGTGGATTAAATGATAAAAGAATCAAAATAGCCACAAGGAGGTTGTAGTTTCTAAATAGGGAGTGTTTTTCCTAAAAACAGTAGGTCTCCAAACATAATCTGACAGAATCTAAAAGTCTCCAAGGGAAGACTAAATGTACTAACAATAGGATTCTCTGTGATCATTTGAAAAAAAAAAAGTGGATAAAAATCTGTTTCATATTTTATAAATGTGTCATAAATCTTGTTATCACACTACAAATAAACTAAAACATGAGTCAGTAATTATTACTTCATAAGCTGGAAGTGTTATTAAATATTTATAGAATATTATTTTCTATATATGTGAAAGAATGCATCAAAATATAGTCAATTTTTCATTAATTTGCATAACAGAATTTAACACAGTGATGTTTTATGGTATGTTTTAAAGAACAGCATGACTCCTATGTAGTCAATTGCCAGGCTTCTTTCAGAAGTTTATCTTAAAACTTAAGTAGTAAGTGTTGAAACAGTTACTAGTCACTTAAAACAGTTAAACTTTAGTAACTTAAAACAGTTACTAAAAGGCATCTCTGAACATGGTCACTTATAAGTCAAATTTGGCCACTCTTGTCGATTTTCTCTTTTTAACCTGTTTTTATCATTAATTACTTAAAGTAATTAATTCCTGACTTTTTCCTGAAGAATCATGAATAAACAGGTCCAGATGAGATTAGAATATTGGTTAGACCATGTTAATAGACCCTTCTCAAAAAGTCTGTCACCGGGGATCCATTCATATCATGATCAGCTGCCACCCAGAGCACTTACAATATCCTCCTATTGGTCTCCTTTGTTCCATGTTTGTTTCCCAACAATCTCTATCCATCATCATTCACCGGCTCTAGCCAGCATATTTTCAAAGCACAAATCTGATGAAATCACCCGTGAGTGTGCATACACACACATACAGGCATACGCCCATGCACGTTTTGTGTATAGTATCTCAATCAATACCTCTTTGGTAAAAATCAGAATTCCTAGCAGAGCCTGCGTGGTGTCTCCTCTATCACCACACAGGAGCTATTCTGACTCCCTCACTGGACACTAGCCACACTTACCATCTTAGTTCTTGAAGAATCTGGTCCCTCCTTGATACAGTGTCTATGAATATGCTAATCACTCTGCTTGGAATACTCTTTACCTACTATAATTAACTCAATATCATCAGTTCTGAAATCTTTGCTAAACAGTCACTTGCTTAGTTCCCTTAGACTTCCCTGACTCACTTGCCTATATCAAATTTCCTTATATGATCTTATGTCTTCAAATAGAAATTCTTCAAGTAATATTTTACCTTTATTTATGTAATATTTGATCAACATCATTTTTATATTCTCTGGGCTTAAGTTCCATAAGATGAGGAACTGCATCAGCTTTTGTCTGTCATTGCCTCCCTACCCTTTTGTGCATATGAGCTTCTCAGTAAGTGGTTACAGAATGAATCATAATTACAAGTATTAAAAATCAAACTCATTTCACACAGATAATAAAGCATTTTGCATATTCTTTTAACAACACAAATAACAAATACACAAATAATTATTTTCTTAATTACTTCCTGATGATCTTACTTTGACTTTAAATGAAATATTACTTACCCCCACACTCAACCTAGCATGGATTCCAAACATCTATTAAACACTGAAGCATTACTAGTTCTTATTGGTCCAGGTTATCTTAATAATGCATTACAGGAATAAAAGCAGTTTTTATGTTAATTTACATTTTGGAATACACACTTGTGCACATGCACATATACACCAGCAGAATATCTGTTTGTTTTAATCATGGAGACATTTTAATAATAGAAAGATCAGGTGCCCTGGGAACAATATTCTCAATGTTCGAGTATTTGGTTCTGTTTGTTAGAACATAATAATAAGAAAAAGACTCACCATCCTCTGCTAAAGAGGCACTGCATAACATCCCCAGGGTCTCTATCCTTTCTTATCTTTATTTCCATTATACTCTTCTTCCTGTGGTCCTTATATTTGTCTTCCACTTTTCCCTGATTTTGGAAGTTGAATTACCACTGCATTTATTTCAGATATTTCTTGAAGCAAAATGTAAATACTTAAGACAGATCATTTTTTTCTGTTTACTCTCCTGTCTCCACCCAGTTTCTTCTTCTGTTGTTTTCACTCTTGTTTTCAAGATAGGCTTTATTTTGCCTCTTGTATCATTTTTGACCTAGGTATTCTTTTGCAGAATGTTTTTCTTCTTTTGCAAAATTTCCAAATGGCTAAAGTGTTATTATTACTGTTATTATGAGAATATTTATGTCAGCTCCTAATTTTACAACATTAATTTATCAGAGAATGTAGTCTATGTTATTTCTAAAATGAAAACTTGTGGATTTTTATGCTATAATAGATGAAAGAATTAAAAAGTATAACTGTTCTGTGGGTAGTTGGAAAGATGGTATATTCTTTGCTGAGAATCTGTCACATCTCCCTTCAGTATCATTTAAAGTTCTCTATGTTTATTTATTTAATATGTTTAGGTGATGATTGATTGATGCAGGCTGATACCTTATATTGTTATCATATTCTTGGCAACTGGCCTTATGTTCAAATTTGTTTTATTAAAGAAATGAAAAATAAAACTGTTTTATTTTACAGATTGCAATATATGCTATTTAGTAGTTAACATTTTAAAAAAATATTTTATTATTTATTTGACACAGAGAGAAAGAGAAAGGAGAGAGCACAGGTAAGGGGAGCAACAGGCAGAGGAAGAAGCAGGCTCCCTCTGAGCAGGGCTCAATGTGGGTTTCGATTCCAGGACCCTAAGAACGTAACCTGAGCTGAAGGAGGCACTTAACCAAATGAGCTGCCCAGGTGCTCCAAAAGTTAACATACTTGACTCTATGTTATTTTGAACAGAATGCTTTAGCAGAATAAAATTCCTGTGTCTCAAGTATATCTCTTTTCCTCTAGTTCTGCTATTATATTAAAATTATCACCTTATTTATTTTTTGTTTGCATTTATTTTGTACATTACCATTCAATAGTTTATACAGTCTTTCTGTATTGTTTTAACTACATTTTCTGCAAAGTGTATATTTGGGGGTATGTAGGCAAAGTCATTTCTGACGTTTTCTTTAGTCACTGATTCTCACAAAAAAGGAATATGTTATAGGAATGGTTAATGCGTGGTGATATGTGGATGAGTCCTATATCATCTTTCCTCTTTAGAATATGCCCACCTGCATAGAGCATGCACTCTGCTATGCTTTTAGCCCTGTTGTAAAGTGGGTAGAAAATGCATGTCCACTACAAGGGCTGTGATCATCCAGCACTTCCTGCTGGTCAAATCTTTCTAATTCAGGACTCAAGTGTTTTGAGACTATTGTTGCTGCATACCTCGGCCATATTCTTCAACCATCTATCAGAAAAAGGCAGACTTTCTGATTTCTGTGTAGCTAACTAATGAGTCTCACTTGAGTCAATTCACCAATATTGGGAGCACTAGCCAAGGAGCTGACAAGGAGTGGGATCTACCTCACGATGTTACACTTGCAGATGGAAGCCAAACATGTGGTTTTTAATGCTGTCAGTTTGTGATGGTCTTTATATTCCTTTGAATGGTTTTTATGATTGTGTGGTCAGATTTTAACTGATGTAGCCTTGGCAGGTAATTTTAGGACTTAGCATATTTCTGGGTCATGCCAAAGACCACAAAACACCATGATGCTATGCCAGATCTTAGGTGCATGTTAAATTATAGAATAGCTTGGTCTGGCATTGTAGGCAGGGCTGATGCATGGAATGAATTGCTGTAAGAAATCCATTTATTTCCACTCAGGATTCTCCTCGAACCAAGCTGAGTCTTAATAATAATTTTTGATGCTTTGGATATTTTTATAGGTAGTTCCACAAAGTTCCATGTGTACTGTATAGCACTAATGAACACTCAAGTTTTTAGGGCCAGCCCTAGTAGAGCAGAAGTGGCTGCTGCCTGTCCTCCACAATATCTGTGTTTCCCCATTTCCATAGTGAAATTTTGGCTAAGCAAGTTGTCACCCAGGTAAGATACTCTTTCCACAATGCCTTCAAGCTCTCTGTATCCGTGTGATAGTTCTGGCCAATAGAAAGGGAAAAAGAAATTATAAGATAAATTTACAGATCAAGCCCTTTAATGGAAAACATATATATCTTTAATATAGCTACAAATCAATAGGAAACAAGGAGAACAAACTAAAAATTGGGCAAAAAACTTGTAGACACTTCACAAAAGAAGATATCCAAGTGTCCACTAATCACATGAACATAGTCTCAATTTCAGAAGTCATGAGAGGAATGAAAACTAAAACCATAGTGAAATACCACTGTATAACAAAGAGGGCTGAAATTAAAAAGATTTTCAATTCCAAGTACTGAGGAAAATGTGGAGCATCTGGAATTTTCATACACTGCTGCTGTGAGTATAAAATGGAGGATTCACTTTGGAAATCTTCATAGTATTTTCTAATAAAGGAAACCATATACTGCCCAGTGCCCTAGAAACTCCACCCCTAGGTATATATGGAAGAGAAATGAAAGTATAAACTCACAGACAAACAAAAAACTAAAATTTGATAAAAGAATTCTCATAGACACAATCGTTTATGGTAATAGCTTAAAGCTACAAACAACTCACATACCCAGAAACAGCAGAATAAAGAAATGTATGCCTATTAGTATCGTGCACTATGCTGCAGTGAACATGGACAGAGGGGAGCCATGAGCAACAGTGATAAATCTTAGAAACATTGATCTTAAGAAGGATTATACAAAATAATTCATAGACTTATATATCACTTATATATAGTTCAAACTCAAGCCATATTGTTAATGGAAGTATACGTGGTTAACTACAAAGAAAACACCACAATTATCTGAAAGTCAAGGTAAGGACCACTCATCTTCCATAGGAAAGGAAAAGAGGGATATAAGTTGTAAGAAACCCAAGCAGGGATTCTGGCCTGGAGGCAGCATTTCAATTCTTGACCTAAATGGTGGTTACATGGGTGTTCATTAGTTAACTAGTTCTTAAATTCTATGCATATTATATGCATATTTTAACATTTATGCTACATATCACAATTAGTAAATGTTAAAAATGAGATTGGGCTGTGAAATTAAACAGAACTGAGCAAGTGCTTTAGTCTCTTGAAATCTGGGTGTCTTAATCTACAAAATGGTGATGAATATGGTCCTTTACTAGCATAATTTAATGATTGAATAAGATGACATAATCAAGTCTCTGGGATTTTATCCCTCTTACATAGTAAGTTAGTATATTACTATTTCAAAGATGCTGGCAGAAGGCCTGAGATTGCTGGGTCAGAAATAGCAGAATTCATTACTCATGGCATAGCCAGTAGCATGAGCATCAGCATGTGTGTGTGAACTGTCCTTACCCAGAAGTCCATTAGGAGTGACATGCTATGGCCCAGATTTTGCTGTGTCCACAGAGGTTTTCATCACAGCTGAGAAGCACTAAGTTTTGGTAATCCACTGATTTGATAGGATGTAACAAGAAAGTCTGCTTTTTGTCCCAGAGGGAAAGATCTCATCTTTCAAGGTCACTAACTGCTAACAGAACCCTGAGAAATCACCCAGGTAAAGAGTGGTCAGGGCTTTGCAGTCTTGTCACACCCTACAATATGTGCAGGAATGTAAGTGACATATGGTGAACGCTCTCCAAACTTGCCTAGTCCCCAGGCAATAGAGTCAACACCTTAGGATAATGACATGATAATGAGAAAAACACATATAATACCTCAATAATAAATTAAAAAGTACATAAAAATGGTGCTGGGGCAACCGGATATCCATACTGGGGGGCGGGGGGTGAACTTTGACTCCCGCCTTGCACGATATGAAAAAAAAATCTAGATCAGAGACATAATATGGAAGCTAAAACTATAATGCTTATAGCCTAGAAGAAAGCAAAAAGAAAATCTTCATGACTTTGGTGTAGGCAAATATTTTTAACACTTTAATACAATGTAGAAAACTCTAAACATAAAACTTTAAAATAAAATGACTTTCTATCAAAATTGAAAACTTTTTCTCATCAAATATTCCAGTAAGGAAAGGCAAGTCATATATTGAGAAAATAGAGTTGCGGTACATACACCCGATAAAGGATGCATACCCAGAGTATACAAAGAACTTGCAAAAATCAATAGTGCTACCCAGAAGTTGCTGTGTGATTGGTTGCATAGATCTGTCTTGAGATGTGGTGGACAGAATTCTAATATGATCCCAACATCCTCACTCTCAGGTGAATGTGCCCTGTGTTTAATCCCTGGGACTGGGACTACGGTAGACTTCAGTCTTCTATTAGGTTGTATTATCTAGCGGAAATAACTTTAAGAAAGGGAGAGTCTCCTGGGTGGACCTGATCTCATGAGGGAGCCATTCAAAGTGGCAGAGATTTCCCTCGATACAGAGATTTGAAGCATGAAAGGAATGTAGAGGGAGAGAGATCTTCTATTGCTGGTTTTGAAGATAGAGTATGCTGCACTGCAAGGAATATGGGCAGTGCCTTAGTCACTAAGAAATAGCCAGCAAATATAATTCTGGAAAGTCAGGGATTGAATCTTATTCATCTGATGAATTTTCAGGAAGACCCTGAGATTCAGATGAGAATAGAGCCAGTGACAACTCTCTTTCCACTATCTGAGGACCTTAGCAGAGAACCCAACTCCATAGTAAGTACCCAGATCTCTGAGGTACAGAATTGTGAGCTAAGAAATTTGTGTTAGCTGTTTAAACTGCTACATTTGTGGTGATCTAGTAGTATAATAATGCAGCAATAAAAAAACAAATACCAAGGATATACATATGTAAAATTGTATTGAGCTGGACACTTAAAATTTGGTCATTCTACTATAAATAAAGCGTATCTTAGCAATATTATAAAGAAAAAAGGAAGAAGTTCTAAAATAAGTTTGTAGAGTTTGCAGACTAAGAATGTAACCATGAGGCAAGAATAGGGACTTATATATAAATCGGTCAAATTGAGTGTCTACAGAAGAAACAAATCCTTCTAGGTGCTTCCCTAGCTGACGCAGTCAGGGTCGACGTTCAACTATAAAATGGGCAGTGCTATGACCAACTTGCCTGATCCATGCATATGCCTGTCTGCTTGACAGGAAATCCCAGAAATGACGAATCGGGGCTGGGAAAATGTGGATGCTCATTTGTCTGATGATTCTTTTTTGGTGCAGGGGTGCAACGAATTCAGGAAACCTGCTTCTAGGCTGTTTATCTTTCCCTTACTGTCACCACAGGGGCCTGGGCCCACTGCAGAGCACAGCATAGAACAAGGAGTCCACATTATTAGTACATAAGAGGCACCCAACAGACAGTTTCCTCTCTCTCTCATTTTTTTCTCCAGGCTTCCACTTCTGTGACATATGACATAGCCGCTTTCTCCCACATCATGCTTTCTTCAAACAACTGAACTCTTCTGAAAGCATGCTTTTATTCTCAACATTTTGTGATGTCTTGCTATTTTTTGGCCCCAGGAACGACCCGTGGAAATGCACCGGTTTGTTTACAACACACGATGACATCCTAAATGTTTTGTAGTATCAGCTAGCAATTTAGTGAAGGTTTTAGTGAGCCAGCTTTGACAGGTGAGCTTCTCCAGGTTAAGGCTGGGAATCTCACGAACACCCTATGGTCTTGCTCACTTTCTTTTGAAATACTGGTTTGTTGTAGCTCAAGCAATTCTTTAAAGGGTCGAAATCTCTTACAGCTGCAAAACCCTCTCATCATCCACTAGGTCTGCAGGCCTCCCCAGGGAACAGTGTGGCTATGGACAGCCAGCTGTAAGAGCAAACATAAATCTCTTTAGAGATTTACATGCTGTCATATTTTGCTAGGGCTTAGAAAGACTGACTGATTTTAATCATTTATCTCCATTTATCAAAATGCTCCAGCCCCACAAACCCCAAACCATTTTCAGCTGTGACCCTGCCTTACATAGCAGAAACTTACAATGGAGTATGTTGATAAGCATGTGCTTGAATAAAAGAGCCCTTTGGTCATAGGAAATATTTTATTAATTGATGGCTATTAAAACAAACAAATAATCAAAAGCTACTTTATAGCTGATGTTTTAGAGTACATGTGAATTTATTGTGCCCCCCCACAGACACACACACACATATAAAATCTCATGGACTGCGTGACCAAGAAGTCACCAGCATTTCTGTTGTAAACCTTATTTTTAGCTATTTGTAAAAGTGTGAAAATATGAACCATGGAAGCATAGATGTGTTCTTTATGACTTCTTCCTTTTTTATACCATGACTAAATATAGAAGGAACAACATAGTACTAAATCTTCAAGTTAAAATTTAAGAGAAAATTAAATGAGGTTCTATTATATCTCTTAATCATCCTAAGAGCTAACGAAAATAGATATTTAATTTAAAAATTGGACCTTAAAGATAAATATGTCATTCAGAAGTAGTTGGGGGTTGCTTTGGCATACTGTCTGCTTATTTTCTGCTATAATTAATGCAACAAGATTTTTACCCAGTAAAGAGCCCTTATTATTTAGAGTGGAGCAAGGGGCTTTTTTCTGTGTAATCTCTAGTTTGAACTTAGAGCAAGATGCTTGTTGGTGAGACTGCTCTGCTTCCCATACCACAGTCCCAGGCTGGGAGAGACAAAGAGACACGCCATCAACCAGACCCAAAACACTTCCTCCTTCCTTTCAATGTGGCTGAATCAGAGATAAAGAGATTGCTGTTAGTATGACTCATTTTCGAAAAACCACATTGATCTCACTAGGCAGAACCACTCATGCAGTTGTTTAAAGCAAATATAAAAATGGTGCTCTGGGCTCTGGTGAGTATCATGCATAGCTTTAAATAAGGATTGTTCTTGTTGAAAGTAGCAAACAGGTGAAACTTGATGGGAACAGTGAGTATATTGTATCACGTCCTATGAGCAAAATCAAACATTTTATGTATTCAAAAATAGATATAAGATAGAAAAGGACAGAATAGGCACATTTTTATTTTTAAATTTTTTATGGAAGTAAAAAATGTAGAAAATAGAAAATAACTCCTCTAAAGCATAAACATCCATGGCTGATGAAGAATAAATACACTGGACAGAGTAGACATTGAGAGATAAGAAGAGTTAGGAACAGATGTGCTTGGTGAAAGGATGTAGCCCTTGCTTTGCTAATCCCTGTGATAAAGTAGATTAATAGAGTGTTTGTGGCTAGGTCACAGGAAGGCCATCTGATGACCAGAAAGTTGCCTGTGAGTGCGTTCATTGCCAGGTTATCCTAAAGCACCAAATCAGGATTGGGTTCTATGGTATAATTTAGAAAAGTTTGACACAGTTCATAGAACTCAGGTTGAGTTCTTTTCAAAGCACCTTGAAATAAAAGCAAAGTTAGATTTTTTTTAAAGAGTTAAATACTTGGAATCAAACAAGGGTACTGGGTTATTACTAAATTTTCTGATATTGCACTTAAATAAGACACATTTTCCAATGCAATTACAAAATTCTGGCAAAATTAGCTAACATGGATATTTAAATGCCTGAACATATAGTTCTATTTTTTCCAGAAAAGAAAAAAGCCCACTTGAAAACCTACTTTTCCTACTACTATAGTACACCATGCATAGAGAAATCAAATGGTTCTGTCTAGAAGATAAATCAAATTAAAATGTCTAAGATTATAGGGTCTTTGACCTATAGAACTGTCTGGGTAGAAGTTTATGGTAGGAAATAAATATACTCATTATTGCAAGTTTTTATGACCTAAGCATATATCACCATTCATAACATGGATGAAAGATCATATGCTCTAAAGTCAGGCATAAAGCTGACTCCCAGGTTTGCCTATTATTATCTATGTAAATTGTACAATTTACTTAAAATCTCTGCACCTTGATTTTTTATTTGTAAAATAGGATTTGTAATACTGATTCTACAGATGCTGTGAGGATTAGTGATATTGCATTTTAAGTAATTATCACAGTGATCAATAAAAATAGTGTACAGGGGCGCCTGGGTGGCTCAGTTGGTTGGGCAACTGCCTTCGGCTCAGGTCATAATCCTGGAGACCTGGGATCGAGTCCCACATGGGCTCCCTGCTCCATGGGAAGCTTGCTTCTCCCTCTCTCACTCCCCCTGCTTGTGTTCCCTCTCTGGCTGTGTTTCTCTCTGTCAAATAAATAAAATCTTTTAAAAAAATAGTGTACAATAACACTAATATGTCTATTTTTGAAGACTCTGTCAATTTAGATATAACAATTCACAAACCATTCATTCATTCATTCATTTATTCATATACTCAACACACATTGTGGATTATCTCTAGGTTTGGGATAAAGAAATAATAGTAATAGGACATGAAACTTGACTTCTTGATACTCACATTCGTCAAAGCTCTTGATAAAGTATGTAGACTTTAAAAGTAGATTTGTGGGTTCTTCCAATGAAAGAGTTACTTTCTTTTTTACATTTTGTTTCTCCAGAGTAGGTATTTGCTAAAAGGATTAAATACGAGTTTACTTTGGTCAAGGTTAGAACTTTTCTTTAAATCCCTGCTAATCCAACATAAGCAAAATCTGGGCATGTTAATTATGTTTTAGAAATCAAATGAGAATTACAGAGGCTCCACCACTCTAAATCCTCTGTGTTGAAGTAGGAAGAGCATGGATTAATTAATATAAAAATGAGAAAGTGTCCATTGAAGTGATAAAAATGAAAAAGCAAATATGATAATATCCAATGCTATGGAGGGTGTGATAGCACATACATGATCTTGTTTAGTAATTTCTGTGCACATCTAAATTTGAGATCCACTGTGGTTGGCAAAATAAAATAAAGAAAACAAAGGAAAAGTTTTCTGGGTACTGAACTAACTTCCTTTCAAAACTACTAAATCCTCAAAAAAAAAAAAAAAAAACCTACTAAATCCTCAAGTGAAAAGAGGATAGATAGAAAGTTCTAAAAATTTTCTGTAAGTTTTTTTTAACTAAGTATCTAATATTAATATTATTGTAGATTTAAAAGTAATATAGTCACAGTTTAAGAAGGTAAGTAAGACTCTAAAGTCAACTATCATATATAAATGTGTGAAAAAAAGGTCTTCAAAGCGAAACATTATATTGTCCCTCCTTCTTTCTAAGGCCAGTCCCACTCCTGTACCTTGAAGTCTTTCCAGATGGGCTCCTTACTTTATTGATATTCCTTTCTCTCCTTGACATTAATTTGTTCCTTTCCAAAAGAAATGATTATTACATAAATATTAGCTTATTCAAATATCTTTATTTAAAGTCAACATATAGGTTGCGCCTGGGTGGCTCAATTGGTTAAGCACTGCCTTCAGATCAGGTCATGATCCCAGAGACCCGGGATCGAGTCCCACATCGGGCTCCCTGCTCGGCAGGAAGCCTGCTTCTCCCTCTCTCACTCCTCCTGCTTGTGTTCCCTCTCTGGCTGTGTTTCTCTCTGTCAAATAAGTAAAATCTTAAAAAAAAAAAAAAAGTCAACATATAAATAATCAAAAACCTATATAACTCTCCAGATATCGCCCTTTCTCTCCTCTACCCCCAATCAAATTTCTTCTATTCATATCTCTATGCTTTCTCTCAGGCACTTCTGGAAAATATCAGTGGGACTTTCACCCTTATCACTCCCAACCTGCTATTCCACGAAGTTGTCAGTGATATTCATGATGACAAATTCAGCATTCATTTTATGTGATCACTATTTCATCCTTCTACAGTCATTACTATTCCCACTTGGGACACTTTTCTTGTTGACTTATCCTCATCTTTTCTCCATCTTCTTTGTCACTTATTGTTCTCTACTCAATCATTAAGTGTTGGATGTCCTCCAACTCAGCCCAAGATTCTCTTCATGTGCCCCTTTATTTTTGGTCCTTGGGTCATCTCATCGATTCCCAGAACTTCAGCCATTTTTTTTCTACATTTATCCCTTCCATACAAATATATTTACAGTCCAGTCCTCTCCCCTGAGCTCCAGACACTTCCCTATGGTCAATTACCAAACGATAGGCTGTCCTATATTTCATATCCAAGTCATTGATTATCCATTTAATTCTATAAACCAAAATCCCAGTCATCCTCCTTGATACTTTGCTCTTCCTCACTCCCCTATATCCAATCTTTCATCATGTTTTGCCTATTTTCTTTCTAAATGTGGATCAAATACAATCACTATGAGTTGGTGTACATATTCTGTTCTAAACTCTCTCCAAAGCAGTATGCTTTGCCCACAGACTAAAACTTTTGAAGTATCATGCTGATATTTTCTGTGCACCAAACCCTCAGCTTCAATTTCATAATGGACTTCTAAATATTGGTCACTTTTGAAACTATAAAGGAATGGAAAAAAGAATATACATAGAAAGAATTAAACAAAGAAGAACATAACCTTTGGACTTAGGAGATAATCATCCTTAAAATAGTTATAGCTTCAAACTTATCATCTATAAATAGAAATTAATGATACCTACATAACAGAACTGTTGAAAAGCTAAATGAAATCAAGGATAAAGTGGTATGTTCTTTACCAAATAAATGCTTAATAAACACTAGTTTCTTTCCTTTTTGAGAAGTAGAAAGGCAATGTTGTTTCTACACAAGAAAATAATGCTGGAATAATCAATCAGTCACTTGAGGGGACAGATATTTTTAAGGTGAGGCAATAAGCAGAATGAAGTGTTAATAGGGAGGTCTGCTGAGATGAATACACAAACTGGCCTTAAATTAAAAAAAATTATGAAAATGATCTTGTTGAATCTAAGAGAACACATACTCCAAATTATCAGTTCCTAAATGTCAAATTGAAAGAAATATACATAAAGTAGTGTGAATGAGTCAAGAGTTGCCTGGTGATTTCCAATTAAATTGTGTATGTGCAAGAATATTTCATACCACCTGGAAAGGATGATGGGCTTGAACATTTAGCTAAGATCAAACAAAGACATGAGAATGGAAGTAAAATATATGAATTAAAACCAACCAAATGACAGAAGTCAAAGTGTTGATATTCACAATAACACTAAAATCATCCTAAAACCAAAATCATAGAGAAGCTTTTATCTATACCTGAAACACTTTATACAGTTCTATGTTGGCAACACTGAGCTTCAAAACACTTAGAATGTAAATCAATTTAACCTTTCATGCAATAAGCTTAGCAAATACTTATGAAAAACCTAAGAAAGAGAGAGAGAGAGAGAGAGAGAGAGAAAGAAAGAAAGAAAGAAAGAAAGAAAGAAAGAAAGAAAGAAAGAAAGAAAAAAAAAAGAAAGAAAGAAAGGAAGGAAGAAAGAAAAAGAAAGAAGGGAGGAAGGGAGGGAGGAAAGGAAGAAAAAGAAATACTTTAATCCAGCAGTTAGAGTAGAGTAACTAGAGATGCATTTCTTAGGCTATTGCTAAGGGTTTCTATTGAATTGTTTAAAATACTGAAAAATTAGAGGGAATATATTTTTTCAATGAGCATTCTTTTTAAAATTCTCTCTATATATAACTTAAATTTAAAATATATTATCATTACACAGAAATATGACTACTCAGCAATTGTATAACCTGCTTTTATTTTTTTTCTTTTTATTAGCATATAATATACTACTTGTTTCAGGGGTACAGGACTGTGAATCATCAGTTTTACATAATTCACAGCACTCACCGTAGCACATATCCTCTCCAATGTCCATTATCAAGCCACCCTATCCCTCCCATCCTCCTTCTCCTCCAGCAACCCTCATTTTGTTTCTTTAGATTGAGAGTCTCTTATAGTTTGTCTCTCTCCCCAGTCCCATCTTGTTTCATTTTCCCTCCCTTCTTTTTCCATGACCCTGCTCTCTGCCTCTCAAATTCATCATATCAGAGAGATCATATGATAATTGTCTTTCTCTGATGGACTTATTCCACTTAGCCTAATACCCTCTAGTTCCAACCACATCCTTGCAAATGGCAATTGGGGGGTGGTTGATGGCTGCATGGTATTCCATTGGGTATGTGTATGTGTGTGTATATCCATTCATCTGTTGATGGACATCTAGGTTCTTTCCATAGCTTGGTTATTGTGGACATTTCTGCTGTAAACATTTGGGTGCATAGTTCCCTTTAGATCACTACATTTGTATCTTTAGTGTAAATATCCAGGAGTGCAATTGCTGGATCGTAGGGTAGCTCTATTTTCAACCTTTTGAGGAGTCTCCATACTCTTTTCCAGGGTGGCTGCACCAGCTTGCATTCCCACCAACAATGTAGGAGGGTTCCCCTTTCTCCGCATCCTCACTAATACCTGCTGTTTCCTGATGGGTTCATTTTAGCCATTCTGACTAGTGTGAGGAGGTATCTCACTATGGTTTTGATTTGTGTTTTCCTGATGCCGAGTGATGTTGGGTACTTTTTCATGTGTCTGTTGGCCATGTAGATGTCTTCTTTGCCAAAATGTCTGTTCATGCCTTTTGCCCATTTCTTGATTGGATTATTTGCTCTTTGGGTGTTGAGTTTGAGAAGTTCTTTATAAATTTTGGATACTAACCTTTATCTGATATGTCATTTTCAAATATCTTCTCCTGTTCTGTCTGTTGTCTTGGTTTGTTGACAGTTTCTTTTGCTGTGCAAAAGCTTTTGATCTTGATGAAATCCCAATAGTTCATTTTTGCCCTTGCTTCCCTTGTCTTTGGCAATGTTTCTAGGAGGAAGTTGCTGCCTGTGTTCTCCTAAAGGATTTTGATGGATTCCTGTTTCACATTGAGGTCTTTCATGCATTTTGAGTCTATTTTTGTGTGTGATGTAAAGAAGTGGTCCAGTTTCATTCGTCTGCCTGTGACTGTCCAATTTTCCCTACACCATTTATTGAAGAGACTGCCTTTTCCATTGAGCATTCTTTCCTATTTTGTTGAAGATTATTTGGCCATAGAGTTGAGGGTTGATTTCTGTTCCATTGATCTATGTGTTTATTTTTGTACCAATACCATACTGTATTGATGATTACAGCTTTGTAATAGAGCTTGAAGTCTGGAATTGTGATGCTGTCAACTTTGGTTTTCTACATTCTTCTGGCTATTCATGGTCTTTGCTGGTTCCATACAAATTTTAGGACTATTTGTTTCATTTCTTTAAAAAAATTGATGGTATTTTCATAGGGATTGCATGAAATGTGTAGAATTCTCTAGGTAGCATAGACATTTTTACAATATTTGTTCTTCCAATCCATGAACATGGGACGTTTTTCCATTTCTTTGTGAATTCCTCAATTTCTTTTATGAAGTTTTCTGAGTACAGATTCTTTGCCTCTTTGGTTAGGTTTATTCCTAGGTATCTTAAGGTTTGGGGTGCAATTGTAAATGGGATCCACTCCTTAATTTTTCTTTCTTCTGTCTTGTTGTTGATGTATGATTTCTGTGCATTGATTTTATATTCTGACACTTTACTGAATTCCTGTATGAGTTCTAGCAGATTTTCAGTGGAGTCTTTTGGGTTTTCCATATAAAGTATCATATCATCTGCAAAGAGTTAGAGTTTGACTTCTTCTTTGCATATTTGGATGCTTTCTATTTCTTTTTGTTGTCTGATTGCTGAGGCTAGGACTTCTAGCACTATGTTGAATAGCAGTGGTGATAGTGGACAGCCCTGTCATGTTCTTGACCTTAGGGTAAAAGCTCTCAGTATAACCTGCTTTTAAATAACCTGTTTTAAATATAATATGAAGATATTATTATGCAATTAAATATTATTCATATTGCTTTAAATAGCCACCATAAGTAGCAAAATATGGATATGTCATAATTATTTGCACTGAAAACACATCATATTTCTTATTAGATAGCATAATTCTGTATTTTCAGTGCAACCTTACATTTCATCTTTGTTTTGTTTGAGATTTTTATTTCATTTACTGAATCA
This sequence comes from Spilogale gracilis, assembly GCA_004023965.1. NCBI lineage: Eukaryota > Metazoa > Chordata > Mammalia > Carnivora > Mephitidae > Spilogale > Spilogale gracilis. The sequence goes on along the minus strand of PITA01010723.1, from coordinate 46,074 downwards.
ACCATAGGAAAAGCAAGTGTATCTCTACCTTTTATTTGAAGGATGGCATAGGGAAATATATAAGATAGCTTTCAGATTAGTTACCTTTAATAAAATAGCTGTGTCTTGATTACATTCTAGACCTATAAATAGTTATGGATATTTGAATGATGATGGTTCACTTTAGTATGTGGAAAGTGGTTCCATTTTACAATTAGGTGCAATTATTGAGAACATCAATGCCACCATGGGGTTAAGTATAAAAATGAGCTTGTGGTATCTGTTCAGGATATGCAAGAACACAACTGGGTAGCAAGTGTCAAACGCAGCTTGATGTGAACAACACAAATGAGAGAGTTATGATTCTCTTAGTTCTTATCTGGAAAGTCCTATAGCAGGACAGCTTTTGGCTTTGGTTACTCTACTGGCTCAACAATAAAACACAATGCTTTTCATTAATATCAGTTACAGATTTTGAAATGAACACTAAGTCATAGTTAAGGTTCTGTAGTTATTTCCCCATAATATCAATCTTGCCTGCTTTCTTTTTTACCTTAGGTTTTTTTCATTTGTTGGACAAAGAGCTTCTGGGATTTTTTTCATTTGAAAATATGAATACTGATCTTTTTTCACCTCTAATCAATCTAAAGCAATAGAAAAGATTGAAATAACAACTCAATGAATATTAAATGCCAAGCATGTTTCAGGAATTTTTCATAAATATTTAAAAAGCATAACCTACTAAAATTAAAAATTAGAAAATCTAAAATTTTTCATTTCTTTTCCTTCTACATTTTTTATTGTCCCTTTCAACTATTTTCTTTTTTATTATATACCACTCCCCCTTATTCCACCTGCAGGACTCATATAGCCTCATATGGGCAATAATGACATCACCCCATCTGCTTAACTGGCAAAGCTGCTGACAAACTTAGAGACAAACATAAATGTAGTGTACACCACTGCCTATTACCGAAGTGACCTAAAATCATACATGGAAATTCGTGTGAAAAAAAAATATCTTGGCAGAATGTACACTGGGGAGGAATAGGTTCATTTATTAATAAAAATTAAAGTATGATATAATTTGGAGTCAATTAATATTAATATTAACCTATTAACTTTTTACTGCTCTCACGCCATTCACATTATATTTGAGTTCACTTAACACACCATCACCGATTAGTGCTATTAAAATTATAATCATTGCACCCTTATAAGATTTAAGGACCTCCAAGAAACTGTTAAGATAAACTGGGATAAACTTCAAACTATTTATCTCAAATAGTCTGAGCTAACTAAAATCCCTATATACTTAAATCATACACCATAATACATCTGGCAGTTAGTAGGTACTTAGGAAATATTTCAATTATTCCTCATTTCTTCCATAATGTAATTCTAAAATGTGTTCTCCCTCCCTTTGTTGCTTCCTTTTTTATTATTTTTTTTTCTTAATTCCTTCAATAGCTGATACCTTACAGGACTTCCCTATAATTAGTTCCCTTCAGTAGCCATTTTCAACCTTGGCTGCCCATTAGAATCACTTGCAAGACTTTTAAAACATTCTACCTCTACAGATTCTGATTTCTCTGGTATGGAATGAAGGCTACCTTGGTATTTCATAAAAATTCCCAGGCGATTGTAATAGGTTCAGAACTAAAGACAGACAAGTAAGTCACTGTGACACAGTTATAGGAGATCTAGAACTGGAAAATTCAGGAGGTTCCAGAGTAAACACACCTACCTAGATCTGTATGTGGAGTACATGCATAACTCTCCCAGGATGAGTGATTCCTTAGTAGAATGGGAGAGAAGACAGACTGAAAAGTGGAAGAAGCAATGAAGAGCAAGAAAAAGAAACTTTACATGAAGAAGAAAGAATATATGGAAACATGCAAAGTTTGGAATTGCCCAGGTAGATGAGGATATTGAAAAGTAATGGGGGGTGCCTGCGTGGCTAAGTTGGTTAAGCATCAGACTCTTGATTTGGGCTCAATCATGATCTCAGGGTGGTAAGATGGGCATAGAGCGTACTTAAGATTCTCTTTCTCCCTCCCCCTCTGCTTCCTCCCCACCACCTCCCTGCTCCTCTGCTCATTTGCTATGTCTCTCTAGCTCTCTAAATAAATGAATAAATTTTTTTTAAAAAAAGGAAAATAATGGGATAAGAGGCTAAAAAAAGACCAAGAAGAGGCTTAACTTGGTGTGCCAAGCTATGTGTTTAGATTTTATCCTACAAGATTTGACAAGAGATTAGTCAAATCATACACACACTCAGGAAATATCACCCTGAAAAAATGATGATGTGTAAATGGAAAGGTACCTAGAATGATATCAAGGAGGCCAGTCAGGGTGTTCTTCCAAGAATCTCAAAGCAAGAGAGAGTGGGGAAGCTTGGGAAGTAAGGAGTAGTGATGGGGGAAGAGTGTGAGCAAGTGTTAACAAAGGGTGAAAATTTGAGAGGAGTCGAATATATGTTCTTGGTTTGGAGCTTGAGCAATTGGTATGATGGCAGAGCCATTCTTCAGTATGAAAACTATGGCTTATGAATAAACTTTAACAAGAAAACTGATGATTCACATTTACACAAATTGTATTTTAGAGATCCAAAATATACCCAAGTAGGAGGATAGGCTTAACAAGCAGTAGATTTATGGATCTTGACCTTCAGAAAATTCTGGGTTAAGAGAAAACATAGGAGTCATTTGGAAGGTTAATGAATTTCTGTTTGTGGATGGAATTCCTCAGGAAAGAGCATTTGGACTGAAATAAAAAGAGAACCAAAAACAGAGACCAACAGAATGAACACCAATATTTAGTTGCTTAAATGCACACATGTGCACTAACTTTTCTGTCACTGGAAGTGTTTGCCCAGACAGAGATTACATTTCCCATGCACTTAGGAGCTGATAAGTGACTCGATTTCATTTGCAGAGCATGGACAGAAGTTGAGCAGAAGCTGTGTGTGCCAGGTCCATAACAAAACTTTTAAGAAGAGTGTATTTTTTTAAATAGGCGTTTTTTTCTCCTTCTACCACATTTCAAAAATGAAAAGATCCTAAAGAATGCCAGAGTCAAAAAATGAAAGGCCTCCAAGTCTCTGAACAATCACAGAGTAGAAAGCCACCAAAAGGACCAACTTTGTACTGTTAGATGAGCAGGAATAAACTTCTCCTGTGCTAAGCCACTGGGATGACCACAACTAAAACAATGATTGAAAGCACCATATTGCTCATCAGAACTAGTCTCCTCTGCCTACCGTATGCATACAGCTCCATTCCTCCTTCAAAGCCCAGTTTATTTTCTTCTCTTCTGTGAATTCTTTTAACCATAGTCACCCTCAGTGGTGATTTTCTCTCTCTGCAGCCTTCACATAATTTGTCATCACTTGTTTGGCAAATAACCATGCTTTTTAATGTGCATTATAATTTTAATTGACTTTCATGTATTTTTGGTTTATCTCTTTCTGGGATAGACAACCTGGCTTGCATTCAGTATATTTTTCATTTTTTTTTTTTCGAAGGAAGAAAAGTTGTTTTCTCTCCATTAAAAAAAGACAATTTCTAAACTGAACTCTAAAATAAAGAAGAAAGGGGGGATTTTTGAATTTTAATGTCGATTGAACAATTATATAAAAGTTATGTTCTTGGCAAAAGAACTAAGCCTGTCTGTGTGTGTGCTTTGAATAATAAGGGTTATATTTTAGAACAATAAACTATGGAGCCAACTAGATTTCTGTGTTCCTTAATCAGCCATCCTGAGAATTTACCTTTATTTTTAAAAGAATTGTAGAACCTATCAGATGCATTGCATTCTATAGCACTCAGTTTTTGATTTTGTAAATATCAACTGTAATCAGTAGCAATTAATTTACACTGTTTTGTGTTCTGTATATTTTTCTTATGCTATTGTCACACTTTTAGGCCAACAGTTCCATTTTCTCATAATGTTATGATGAAATTATATTTATATATATTTATACTATGTATTTATATATTAATAATATATGTATGAAAATGTGTTTATATGTAATATAAATATATACATATATTATACACAATTTTAACTTTATGCTATAATACAAAGTGTTAGATTTCCCAGGTCTGGGATAGTGGTTGGAATTAGGGTGGGTGATGGAGCATTCTGTCCCCTTCAGACACACGGGTGGGCGTTTCCATGCCAGGTCTCACACATCCTATAAGTTATCATCTCTGAAAGGCCCTTGGCCTGTTGCCCTATAAGTGTTTTATTCTCAAGCTTGCAGCTAAAATAAATGACTCAACATCTTTATTTCCCATCTATCAACTGCACAGTAGACTTACAGGCTAATTTGTTACTCTACACTTTTGGAAAAAGAAAAGGTGATAAATGGTTTAATTAGATTTCTTTTTTAGAAGAAATCATTTCTGCAAATGTGAGGCTGTGGGAATCATGCCTGAGGGACAGAATTAGGAAAAGAAAATATTTCTCTAGAAACAGCATCAAAGTGTTATGACCATAGCCCAAGAATGATGAGACAGAAAGAGTATGTGTTGTTTATGACCACACTGCTGCTAAGGCTCTTACTCCATGACAACCATTTCGGTGAACAAGAATAACGGGTCAGAGGATACTTTCAGAATATTTCACTGCTTTGACTGCAATGTTAAATCTTTATTTGACTTTATTATTTGTCACACAGAAGTCCATACTTCAAAAGAAAAATGGTGTAACTTTTCAATGGGTCTTCCCGCACATATATTTTTCCCAGCAGGGCGCCAATGTGTTTGCAATCAGAGTGTAATGCTGTCCCTCCCCTGCCTTGTGTGACTGCCCCAGCATGATAAGGGAATGCAGGCTGTGAGCCTGAGTCAGCCCTTGAATTTCCAGGTCTCCTACCACAGCATCTAAAATTCAGAGCTACCTTGCATAGAATTAATGACTGGGATTTAAGTATTTTGAAATCTATCTGCATCAGCAGATAAATGCTTTTATTCATAGTTCCTGAGTCATTATAACTTGAAATGATTTGAACACATAAATACCCAAAAAGCACCATCTACAGGATGGCTTACTCTTTTCATGTTCATGAAGTCTGAGCCTTAATTGCCCCATTCAGTTTAATGGAAATTAGTTGTTTATCTTCTAAGATTAATAGAGAACTGGGTTTCCATGATCCTAAGAATGCTCATCTTTCTTTTAAGATGGGATCTATGCTTAGATTTGAATGAAAGTCATAGGTTTGTAATAATAGCTATCCTAATGTTAAATCTTTCTTATTTATTTATTTATTTATTTATTTATTTATTTATTTGACAGAGAGAAACACAGCGAGAGGGAACACAAGCAGGGGGAGTGAGAGAGGGAGAAGCAGGCTTCAAGCCGAGCAGGGAGCCCGATGTGGGGCTCCATCTAGGGACTTCAGGATCATGACCTGAGCGGAAGGCAGATGCTTAAGGACTGAGCTACCCAGGCACCCCATATGTTAATTTTTTTCTAATAGAAGTGGAGAAAACTTAGAAATAATAAGTTGTTCAAAGGAATTATACAGACATTTCACATCTGGTAAGCGAATATCACTTAAAACCATATTGTAAGTAATTGATTCACAATTCGAATTCATTCCATTATAACCATTGGGAAAATTTAATGCCCATTAGTCATCCAATAGGGGAATGTATCCTTAACTTATCAGTGTTTTTGAAACTTTCAGAATCTGTGGGCCACTTGATGGATGAGGATGTATACACAGATGACAATTTTAAATTAGAAAAAAGAAGAGGTTCAGTATAACTTTAATATGGAGACTTAAATGTATTTCATAAAAAAGTGAAATTAACAATGGCTTTTTATATTATGAGGATGACATTGTTAGGGATCCATCACCAAGATTTTGAATCTTCATTGAGCACTGCTTATTACACCCCTTTAGATATACAAGTACTTAGAAGCTGAACATTCGTCAGTTTCAAAATAAAGAAGGAGGCAGATTCACTCTGTATCCATTTATTTAGCAAGTTGTTCTTTGCAAAATAGTTCTTCCTGTTCATTTAATGAATTTGAATGCAGTTTAAAAAATGTATGTCAAAGAAGTTTTTTTCTCTAGTAGTTAACCTGACAATTTGCCTTTTAAAGAATTTATTATTCTGTATGTTAAAGCATCAAGTTATTTCATTCCTGAGTATTAGGTTCAACCTATCAAGATATTAAGATATTAAAGTTTATTTATGTATACCACTTAAGCAAGCTGCTTGAAATAAAATAAAGATCTTAAGTAGAATTATAAGATGTAAAGGAAATTCTTTTAAATTCAATTGTTTTTTGGAAAATTCATCTTTGTAATGGAAGGATATTTCTGTTAGCAGATCTATTAAGATAATGAAGCATATTAGTACATAATTACTAAAAATAAAAAACATAATGAGCACTCATAATAAACATACATATGTGTTAATGTATTTAATTTTCACAGTAACTCATTAGCATGGGTATTACTTTTCTTCTCATTTGCAAATGAAAAGAGCCTTGGAGAGGAAAAAGTGATTTTCTCACAACTAGTAGCAGAGAGAGTATTCAACTACAAGCAAGTTTGACTCCAGAGATAATGCTTTTAAATACCACAATAAACAAGCTTTGAACACAGAAATGACTATCTTTAACACCCACTCTTAGTGAAAGCTCTAAAAAAATATGAACAGTATGAAGAGATGAATACATTTACATCATTGTATGTGCATTTGTGTGTGAGTCTATAAATCATAGTATATAAAGGAGAAATATGGTACTGACATTAAAGTAAAAAAATATAATTTAATATTTGTTCTTCCTAAAACTAGAAAGTAGTCACATTAATCCTCATTTGCAAATGATTTCTTTGTTTACCTAGAGAGAAAACAACTAAAAGACTATTTTATAGGACCATTCAGGGAGGTAGGTGGAATTCTAAGGTAACTCCTGAGATTTCCACCCTCTGGGGCACACACCTTTGTGTGTGAGAGAATATATGAATAGCATGGGAAATCACTCATGAATTAGGTTATTAACCAATTGACATCTGTTAATGAAAACGGAGAATATCCTGGATACGCTAAACTTAATTAAAGGCACCTTTAAGAGGAGACACATCAGAAAGAACCACACCCAGCTCTCCTGGAAGAAAGCATAACAACCATGTTGTGACTACTGATAGGGGCCAGGTGGCAAAGACTGAACTTGCATATTGTCCTCACCTCTGCCTTGGACACATGGTCCTAAGTGGGGAGGACAGGTAACAATCCAACAGCAGAGACAGAAGCTTGGTCTCCTTCATGCAAAGAATCATCACCCTTCATTTGAGGGAATTTAAGAAAAGCAGAGGGGACCACAGATTACCACCAGGGAGGCAACAGAGACCATGGTGAAAAGGGCCCACCGACGTCACAGACCAACAGAGAGAAAGCTATTGGATGTAGGGTCTAAAGAACCTGCAGAGGTAATACAGTGATGGGGGCACACAGGGGAAGGGACACTTGCAGCCACTCCCACTCAGAGCAGGTGCTTGCTGTAGTGCCAGGAGCCAACGAGTCTCGAAAGCTGACGGATCGCCGTGGGGAAAATGACAGTCTGAGCACAGCTCCTGCCTCACAGGAAAAGTCCCAGTGAGAAGGTAGCAGTAGGAGCACAGCTCCTGCTGCGGGAAAATAACCACTAGCCTGACGTGGTCACAGCAAGGAAAGGGCAGTCTGAGCCTTGCTCTTGCCCTTGGTGCGAAACCGGCGTCTCCTCTTTCTGCTGATTGGTCTTTATCCTAAAAGCAAAGCACAATATTCTTGACAGGGCCTCAAGGTGTTCTAAGCCAAACCGAAACCCCTTGCAGTCTTTAGATCTATTCAAGAGAGTGTAGTTTTTGCACTTTCCCTTTAAATCTCCTGCGGATCTGTTGGGAGATTGTCGAGGATTTTGAATGGTCAAATGAATGATTAAATATAAAAATAATAAGGTATTAGTAAAGCCAAATATCACATGATTTCACTTACTTGTGGTGCATAAGGGGTAATATAGAGGACAGTAGGAGAAGGAAAGGAAATGGGAAGTAGGGTAATTCAGGGAGAGAAACGAAACATGAGAGAATTCGGACTCACAAACAAACTGAGGGTCTTGGAGAGAAGGGGCAGGGGGAATGGGAGAGCCTGGTGATGGGTATTGAGGGCACGTATTGCATGGAGCACTGGGTGTGGGGCATAAACAATGACTCTTGTAACACTGAAAAAAATAAAATTAAATTAAAAAAAAGTTTAAAAAAGGTATTAGTAAGAACATTGCCCTGCATACAGAGGATCTATAAAGTCCTCCATGATGCTTACACACCCAGTCACTAAGAAGAGGCTTCTACAAGTTCTTTTCCTTTTCCAAAATAAGTTACACTTCTCTTTAGGATGATTAAAATGCCAGACAGACTGACTCCAGTTTGTTAGTAACTTAGCTTAAACTATAACTTTGTATGTAACTAACTCACCTAAGCTTTTAAATTACTTTGTTATTTCTTTTCTTTTCTGTAAGACCTGCTTAAAAAAAAAAATACCACACGATTAATCTACCCTTTATTGCCTAGAAACAAGATATAAGAAATTAGCAAAAAACCTTCCTGATCAAACCTATCCCTGTTTTGGTTGAGGGATTTGATGTAAATTGTAGACATGAACACCTGCAAAAATATTTTTCACTGATCAATGCACTGTGTTCTCTAAAATCATCTGCTATAAAAGATTTTTCCTTTTAATCTATAACTTGTTGCCTATAAATAAAGGCACTAAAAGCCGACAAGACAGAGATGGCTGGCAGGTGATCAGAAAGAATCTTCAGGGCGCTCTCGTTCCTCATTCACCAACACTGTCCTTCCTTCAGGGACTCCTGGTTCAGCCGGAGCTGGATTCTGGCGCTGTAGATCAGAGGTGGATGAGAAGCCATGCAAGGGCTACCGTGCTGGGCTAAATCGCATCTTGTTGGAGAACTGTTGGTACTCTTTCTCTGACTGAATCAGTATGTCAGCCCTGTTTTGAGAGCCCTATCTCACATAATCTCATGAAAGGAATATCATGCAGGCCAATAAGAGCTGTCCTAGTTAGGGACTTTTACAAAGATCATACCCAGATCTTTGTTTCTAAAATTGAAGAAATAATGAGCTTATTAATAATGATGTCATCTGATAATTTTACAGAATTTCACTGTACTGCAATACAATATTAAACTTTGAACACCTTAACATGGGCATTTTTTTGAACACATGAATAGTTATACTGATAGCTCTTCATAATAACAGCAACAATGAGAGGAAACATTTAAAATGGGATGAGATTAATCAAAACTGCATGCTACCAATGGCTTCGCATAATTGTCATGTTCTTTGAGATGGTATGGAAATTACTACCAAGAAGTACAGACGAGATTTTGGCTATGCCCAGTCATCAAGTTCTTGACCTTTCAAAATTTGAAATGCTGGATGAAAGATTTGAAAATACTCTCTAGATGACTGTCTATGGTTTCCAAAGCAACATTAGAATAACTTTAATGTAGGCAGGAAAATGCATTTTATACACACACACACACACACACACACACACACACATTATATTGCTCTTCTCATTGGCCCTAACAGGGATGGATTGGAGATTGCAAATCCAGTCTCTAAATTTAGAGTAAATTAACAAAAAGATTCATGTTTCAGTCAAACAAACCATTGTATGAAACTAATTGGTAACAGATGTTATTAGCTGCAAAAAAAAAAAAAAAGTACAACTGGATTCGATGAGAATATAACCATGCATATCACAGTCCAATTAGAATCAGACTCTAAAAGGTGCATGTGGAAAACATTTTTGTGTATTTGATGCACCTCCCTCCATTACCTTCTGCCTCCTTACACAGTCTCCCCAACCTCTGTGTCCTCAGGGTGAATACTGAGAATTGAGAATGCTACATCTCAGAGTGATTACTGGGAACATGGTTAACAAATTTCTTCCATCTTAACCAGAAATTGTATGGAACTTACTCCACCTCAAAAAAGCTTTTAATAAAATATTGTTCATTTACCGTACCAAATTTGGATTTGTGGAAAACCTCAATAGCTTTCCAGGTATTATCAGAGACCCTTAAATGTCATCATCCAAATTCCATAAAACATATTTGAATGAGATCAGGTCTTCTTAGTTAATGATATTATTCCACAGATAAATTTAGGAAAATAGGAAACCAGGACACTGAGCCAGAGAAAAACACACAAAGTAGAATATGTCTTAGCTTAAGTGGTAAATGAATAAAACCAGTTCTCTTAGTGCTTAATGCCACCTTAAAGGTATGTCTGGAATATATGGGTGATGCCATTTTATATTCCCACCATTGCATATTAGTTGTTTGTACATCCTTGTTAACATTTGATGTTGTCAGGTGGTTTTGTTTTTTGGGATTTTTTTATTTTTATTTTTATGGTTTTTAGTTTCAGCCTTTCTAGTAGGTGTGACTGGTATCTTACTAGGTTTTAATTTGCATTTTCTTGATCGGCACTCTTTTTGTGTGATGTTTTCTTTTATAATATTTTAGTTAAGTTTGTCCCTCCCCCTCAACTACATTGTGAGTTGTTAGAAGGTAGGAACTTAATCATTGTTGACCTATTTTCAGAAAAAAATTTATCTTCACATATAATCTTCTATCCTATTCTCCTTATATATCACATCCTTCTTTGCTGTTCTTCTCCTCAC
>PITA01010723.1:0-35280 GCA_004023965.1 Spilogale gracilis | reverse complement strand
CTGCTATACTCATAATCTTCTCTCATCTACTTCTACTTCCACGTTTTACTTAACAAACAAAACAATGGTTAATTACCAGTTGGAACAATAAAATGCATTTTTAAGTCTCATGATCTTTAAGTAATTTATTTAAATAATGTAAAAATATTTCACTTTATGATTGATTTTGATAAACTCCCAGAAAATACTTCATCTGAAATGCAGCATTTTTATTTCTATAATTTTTTCTCCCTCTGCTTTTCCATTTTCCATTACTGTATATACTAATATTTTAATTTACTTCAGTATGTTTGAGACAAATATAGAGACATTTGGAATGAACTATGCCTTTAACAGCCTCAATACCCTTATGCAACAGGCAAAAAATAGAGGTGGTGATGCAATCTTATTTACAAAAAAAAGCAAAATAGTGTAAAATGTTGCTTCTGCATTTGGACCATCAAAAACACACTCAATAATCCGAAGAAAATAATGGTGCTTTTATCCTAAAATGTTAGAGTCACTTTCGCACTAGGCTTTTGTATACACCAAATGAATTGTTGGGCTTTTAAAGAGGTGATATTTACCCTAAATGTTGTGAGGATTAGAGCTGGTGAAGAGCTTTGATCTCCAAAAGCAAACACAGAAATGCTAAGCAGCCAGCATTGGTAGATCACCCAGCTCAGAGGAAGCAGAAACAATCACACCCCAGACATCCCTTTAGAATGTTGCTAATGCCATCTCCTTTCACAGAAATTGCCCTGGAATGCCTTTGTTTTTGATTAACAATTCCTCATTACCAGGCTTTCAAACATAAACTACAGCATAGTATGTTAATACAGTCCTATCCTTCAGTCATTTCTTTATTCATTCTTCCTTCATTCCACAAAGTTCTAAAAAAAAATTCAATTCTGATAGTAGGTAGAATTGGGGGTGGGGCATAGGTTTCTTCACCAGTGAGGAGGAAAAACAAACAATCAACAAAGAATGGGAAGCAGCAGTGAGTGCCAGTGGCTGCTCGGAATCGCAGGGATAAGTGTGTTGCTTTTTACACATTGAGCGCCACTAATCCCCAGGCCAGCAGTATCCAGTTGTAGCTAATACCTGACCGAGGTTCGGAACTTGCTCGCAACCAGACAAATGTACGTGTTGGAGTAAGGCTTCAAATCCAAGATTTGCCATCCTAGAACCATAGACTTTTCCACTGTGTAACATTACCTTGCTGAAGGGTGATTAACTTTCCTTGTTACCTCAACAGATTAGTTTAATGATTTTGAATTCTTTTCTCCCTGTAAGTGAAGTGCAATTCAGATTGGAGCTATTTTTTACACAATAGTACAAGCCAAGAATACGTGTTTATTAAGGAATTTATTTGATTAGAATGAAAAAAAAAGCAATCCATTCCCTAAAGCTGCCTTTAGTCATGTGTACCCTATCATAAATGAATAACTAGGTGAATCTTTGACAGTGCTCTCTGAGTCTGGCAAAACTTATTTTTGTTTTCTGTTGTTTCCTCTCCCAGATGATAAATTTTCAAACAAGAAGTCGTAAAAAAAAAAAAAGTTATACATCTTTCTTTCCTCCAACCTCACAAACAACTGTAGATCCTCAGAAGTATTGTTGACGAATCAAGTTTTGAAAATACATGATTTCAGTGGACTCTTTCAAATATTTATTTTGGGTATATACAATACTAACATTTAAAAAGTAAATAACAATTCTGGTATTAAAAAATACACATGAGATGATCAAAATATGAAAATAAAATAAATAATATTAAAAGTATAGATTCTGCATGTAATCACACATCTTTAGTATGTAAAGCAACCTTAGTGTTGAACTAGTTCAACTCCATTTTCTCATTGAAGAGATAAAATTGATTAAGTCAATTTTAACCAGTTTTCAAAAAACATATGACTTTTTAATAAACTATAATGAATTGAATGTTTAAATGCCCCCAAACTCATGTTAAAACTCTCACCTCCAATCTGACTGTATAGGTAGACATTAGAGAACTTGCTTTCTTTGCCTCTGCACTTGTCCCAAGGAAAGGCCATGTGAGGACTGAAAGAAAGCAGCTGATCCTGCTACACCAGGGGAGATGTCTCACCAGACACCAGACATTCTGCAGGCATCTTGATCTTTGGCTTCCAGCTTCTACAATTGTGAGAAAATAAATTTCTACTTTCTAAGCCAACCACTTGGTAATATTTTGTTATGGCCATCTGTGCAGATTAATATAAATTCCTTATAAAAGGTTTTGACAGGGGCACCTGGGTGGTTCAGTTATCAGGCATCTGCCTTCGGCTCGGGTTGTGATCCCGGAGTCCCAGAGTCTCCGATGGAATCCCGATGGAGTCCCGGATAGAGTCCCAAATCGCGTCCCTGATCGAGTCCCGAACCTGAATGGGACTGCCTGCTTGGCCAGAGCCCTGCTTCTCCCTCTCTCACTCCACCTGCTTGTGTTCCCTCTCTAGCTGTGTTTCTCTCTGTCAAATAAATAAATAAAATCTTTTTTTTTTAAGATTTTTGCAAACATCTTTCAGTCCTAACTGATTTTAAATTATAGAAAAATTGCAGTGAGCAGCTGAAAATTCTATTGCCCTAGTTTATGAAGATCAGTAGGATGACTTGGTGTGAATAACAAAAGGTGTCCTTCAGGACACATTTCTCCTTCTTCCTTTAGCAACAGAACCCCTCAATTGTAATGGCAGTATACTGAAGAAAGTCTACCTTTCAAAAATTCCTTGTAGCCAAGTGAGTCCCACAGGTTCTGCCAATGGACCCTTAGTGGAGGTGAAATGGTGAATTTCTGGATCTTGTTCTTAAAGGAAGGAGACATGTTCTCTACTGTGCCTTCAACTTGTGTGCTGGTGGAATGCAGAAGTGAAGGCAGGAGCTGTAGAGTCCATGTTGCACTAATGAGTCGTTGAACACTACATCAAAAACTAATGATGTACTATATGTTGGCTAACCAAACATAAAAAAAAAAGAAGAAGAAAAAGAAGAAGACAGGAAGAACAAGTTAGAACATGGGTGTTTATGAGAGTTATCGCATCTGCACTGGATTATGTATCCAGAACTTTGGAAGAAGAGTAACAGATTTCTACTTTGTTTAAACCACGATAAACCAAGCAATCATGGGAGACCAAAACACACCAAACACTCAAACATTCTGGCCTTAGTCTAACAGTTTTTCTGGTTCCATTGAGCTTTTAATCTGAAAAATAAAATGAATGATGATTATTAAAATATATCAATATATTTCTAATGATAGGTGCTTTTATTTAATCAAATTTTCAGCTAATAAAAGATATTTTTCTTCATTCTGATATCTGAGGAATATAGCTAAATGTAGAAAGAAAAATAAAAGGCAGAGGATTTGTTCTTCATTAAAAAAGCTGGCATGATTTCATTTTTTATAAAACTATATGCCTTTCAAAATCAAGGACTATTGGGAATACATTTTAAATCAACGCCAGGTTTGCCCTTTTGCTTACCAAAAAACAAAACAAAACAAAAAAGCAACAAAGAAGCAAGCAAAAAACAAAAAACAAAAAACCTCAACCCTATAGCAGTAATAACATCACTTCCCTGATGCCAAAAAACTGCTTCAAATTTGGTAGTAAATGTTGCAACTCATTTGTTTTCCTTTGTTCACAAAAGCAGAAGTGACAGAATTATCCTTGCAAATTGCTCTGATAAATGTTATTCCTTTGGGATTAAACATTCCTGAACTCTTTCTGCTTTACTGATCTCTTTCATGCAATCCTTTGACAAAGACTAGATTCAGAGTTGTGTGTTTGTTTTTTTTCCTCACTGTTTGGAGATTTTGGTTAAATTTTCTGGTTACTTGCCGAATATGCTCCACTGCTTAGGGCTTTGTCTTTCATTCTCTAAAGGATAATGGCTATTAATGTAGATGAAGAACACAGCATTATTGTAAAATAACATGGAGAGTACACAGCAAATGTGCCTGTGTATTTTATTAGTTTTTAAATTCCATCACTCATATAAACAATCCTTGCTTTTCAAAGGATTTCATTTAAACAAGAAAAAATTGATCATTGCTATGTTTTAAAAGAAGCTTAACAGCTTAAATATTTATAATCCTGGGTTTGGGTTAGAATTGTTAATACATAATAAATCACATTCTTCCTTCTGTCTGGTGAAGACGGCAAGGCATAAGTCAACCAATTGAGATGGTTATGGATATAATTCTGTGACCTCCAACATGATAAGTAATAAACGTGTATCTCTCAGCCCTGTCTTTGCTCAACTAGTATCTAACTAGTTTTAGTCTTAACTTTAAACCTATTAATAGACAAGAACTCTCAAGTCATATTAATCTGTGTTTTGGGGGGCATACATTCCACTTGAATTTATAAGTATTTTATTTGGATTTCTGAAGTTGCTTGGAATCACGTAACTATTTGTAATAGTTTTAACATTTTGATCATTTCAACTTACTGAAACTTTTTTAAAATCAAGATTAATGTATATATTCAATTTAACTGAAAAGGCAAGTTGAATGATTCACCAAAGCTTCAAAAGAATGGCCAATTGCTAAGGTGGTGAGCCACAATGATACCATATTCTTTCAATTTATCTATTGTCCCTGGTGCTCTGAATTAAGAAATGAAATCCACATAGAGAAATATATCAAACCAAAAAGTAGGAGGAGGAGGCACATTATTTTTTTCCAAATGACTGAACAGAATTTGCATTATGCTTATATATCAATTGAACTTTACCCTATTTAGACATGTATTTAAAAATGTGCCAAGAATATTCCAGAATAAAAATAGAGCACTACGAATAGCTTCCCAGGTTCAAGAGGTATACCCAAAGCAAATTAAGGTTGCAAATAGAATAACCCAAGGGACATGGAGGAAACATTTTGCTGAATATTCATTATTTGGAGGTTTTTCTGCCTATTATTTCTCACAATTTAAACTGTAGGAAGCCAACATTTATACTGAGCCCTCCTTTCCAATATGCACCCTCAAACCTCCCTATTTTCTTTTTTTTTTAAGGTTTTATTTATTTATTTGAGAGAGCGTGCATGAGAGGGGAGAGGTCAGAGGAAGAAGCAGACACCCCACTGGGCAGGGAGCCCAATGTGGGACTCAATCCTGGGACTCCAGGATCATGATCTGAGCTAAAGGCAGTTGCTTAACCAACTGAGCCACATAGGCATCCCCAAACCGCCCTATTTTCATCTACAATAAGCATCTGATACCTAATTATGTTTAAGTATTTTCAGAGGGCATCTGTAAATGTGTTTGGTTAGACAGTGCCTGCTTTACATTAGTGATGGCAACAATTCTTTCGTACATGTGTTATGTTATAACCCCAAATGAATGTGCTTGTTGCCTTGGTGTATCATACTTTGAAGGCCACTTCGAGAATTTTTACCAGTACCTTAAATATAAGGGATTGTGTACATTATGTTTTGATGTATGAGACTCATGGAAAATAGGTATAGTAGTACATAGGCTCACACTTCCCCAGAAAACAGATAAAAGAGTTTTTGGAGAAGGCAAAAAATATGTTTGGGTTTTTTTTACTCAATTTAGTTCTTTTGTTCGTGTTTTAAAATGTAAATAAGATATGATTAATAATTGTACAACTTTGTTACTAATATAGTTAGATGTTGGAGAAAATTTTATATTTTTGTTGCATGCATGTAATTATTTTATTGTGCAACTTCCTCCCCTTACCCTCCCTTTCTTCCTTTCTTCTTTCCTGTTTTCCTCCTGATATATAATTCCTATATATCCACTATATGTAAAGCTCTGTTCTAGTTGCTAGATTAAGTAACATATCAATTAATTAAAAGAGTATGATTTGTTAAAGAGATGATGAGCCTCCAAGCCTCAGTCTCTTAGAATTTTCCTTGATTCTCCTTATCCTTATATCTCCACCTTTCCAAATATCACAGTTCTGGCCAGTGATTTTTTTCTTTATTTGGTTTCAGATCTTTGGCATTCAGATTTGATTTCTATTTCTGTTACTTGTGTCTAGAATGACATACTCTGAATGATAGCATCCAACCATGTTTGACTACTGGTTACTTGAGATGAGACTTGAATGAAAGTAATAACTAAAATTTAATTTAATTTAATATTTAAATAGCTATTTGTAATGAGTGGCTATTTTATTGGACCATACAGTTTTAGAGACTAAAACCCTAAATTTAAAAATAAAGTTGTTAAAATAAAGGAAGTTTTTATGGAAACGAAGCCTTTTTAAAAAGAAAGATGATAAAAACTTGAAAATCGTAGGACGGTCTTTTTCCAAGAATATGTTCTGAGAAAATGAACAATCTCACTCTTAAATGACTTAGACCTCTACTGTCCAAAATAGTAGCCACTCACCACATGTGGCTAAATTTAATTAACTTACTTAAAGTTAAATGAAGCTATAAATAGTGTTCCTCAATGGTACTACTACCTTTGAAGCTCAATAGCCACTAGTAGCTAGTGGCTACAAACTGAAGAGTGTAAAATGTTTCCATTTGTGTGGAAAGTTTATTTGAACATTTCTTGTCTAAAGTCTGTTACACCATCTTTGTGTTGGTGTATCGAGTATAACAGTATAGACTGTTACCATAGCTTTCTTGTTTACTGATCAGTTTGCAGGACCCCTTCTTTAAACATATTCTAATGTTAGATTAATTTTACCAAATCCTGCTTAGTAAATACCTTGACCAAAAAAGTCTTTAAAAAAATCCTACTGAACTCATATCATAACTTTTAGCACCCAATGTCTTTTCAACGGACCACAGTAACCCTCTTTAATTTTACCACACCATGTTCTCCAGAATGAATGCACTAATCAAGAAAAAAAGAACAGATTCATTCTAAACTCCAGTCCATTTCTCACATCCTAGCAAGAATTCCCTCCTCACCTTGCCTCATGTATGTTACCGAAATCCTGAATCCCATGTAACCCCCAACTTTCCAAGAATTCTCTGGGACTCTTGCTGTCAGTTATCCTAGTCTTTTCTTTCACTCACACTCCAGCAACACGTCTGGATAGAAAGAAGGCTTCCTTGTATCTGTCATGCGAAAATGATCAGTAGTGTCTGCACAGAATGTAGTGTTGAGAGAAGCTATGAGAAGGCATGAGGGGAAAAGGGATGAGATTAAGCAGCCAGCAGTCATCAGTAAGATAAGGGGAGGATGTGTCACACTCTCCTCTCCTCTCCCTTCATAGACAAATGTGATGTCTCCAAGGCTTGGCTCTCATATTTAGCTTCTCTGGAGAAACCTTGAGAACTTGTATGCTTTATCACACTACATATTATAAACTCTCTAAAAGCAATCTTGCTTTTCCTCATTCTCTTCATTAGGCCTAAAACCTTTCAGTATTTAAAGACAATACTAAGCAAATCTTTTGTGAAATGAAAGAACACAATTGTTACAATTGCTGTGATTCATTATTTTCACTTAAATTACTTCACTATAAAGAGAAAAAAATAAATTTGAAGTAATTTGAATTTTTCTTTGCCTTGAACTTTTGCTCAAATTTAACTCCCTTCCTTTTTATTTCATGAATATATGTTAAAAACTTGTAAGGCAATCTGTATGGGAAACTTTCTCTTGTTCTCTTGTTGATCTAAAATGAGAAATTCTGGACTTAGAGCTTGATATCAAAAGATTATATCACTGGGGCACCTAGGGGAATCTGTTGGTTAAGCATCACCTCTTGATTTAGGCTCAGGTCACGATCTCAGGGTCCTGAGATTGACCCTTATGTGGAGCCCCAGGTCTAGCTCTGTGCTCATTGGGAAGTCTGCTTGAGATTCTCTTTCTCGCTCTCCCATTGCCCGCCCACCCTCTGTCTCAAATAAATGATCTTTAAAAAAGATTATATCACTAAAATCTAGATCGAATCTGAATAAATATCCAGATTTCTGAAGAAGTAAAGGAAATCACACTGAAAATCAAGCTCAGTTTATCCATAAACCAACTTAGAAGAAATTGCATTTGACAAACATGAAAAACCAACCTATTGCTCCTATTTGTGATTAATTCTTAGATTTTAAATGTGAACCAAAATATTTTAATTGTTCACCTGCATATATCAGAAAAATTTGACATTAATTTAAGCAATCATTATAGGATTATATTGGTCATTCATTTCACTTATTTTTTAGTGTAATAGAAATGCCAAGCACTAAACTTTGCCACAACAAGTATTCAATAACCACTGAAGGAATTAGCTGCAGATCTGCTGTCTGATTTTTCTAGCCACAAAAAAAAAGAGACAAATGGTAGGTCTAAATACCATGATGCCCATTCCTCACAAAATGTTGCTTAGCTACTTTATTCAGAAGGCATTTCTATTCATTACTCAGCAATAAGTAGACAGGAAAAGAAAAATAAAACAGTTCTCAAGAAGTGCTTCTAAAATGAGGTTGGTGTTATAAGGCATAGAAACCCCCAAACTAAATGTCATAGTTGACTTTAGAATAACCTAAAACCCGTTGATATCCTTGCACATTTGATCCAAGGCATTATTTTCAGACTGAACCCATAAAAAGGTGCTTAAGTCCAGGAGGCTTATTCCAGCCAGTGTTGATCACACTAGGCCCAGACTTGAGGCCTTGAGGGAGATGCCATCTCAGCAGAAGCCTCGTTAAAATGAATGAGGAAGACAGGACAGGATCTGGGAAGAAGAGCATTTCAACCAGAGAAATGACAAAAGCAAGGACTCCATATCAAGAACAATCTCTATATGCTTCTTAACCAGCAAGAGGTCCTGTGTGAGCAAAGGCAAGAGGAGAAAGACAGATGGAGACGGAGACAGAGTTAGACTGTGCAAAGCATTATAGGAGGGGTAAATGAGTGTCTGTCTTAGGGGGGTGATGAGGACCATTTTTGAGTTCTGTTACCTGATTCACAATTTTATAAGTTCATTCTGGCTGCTCCTAAAACACTGTACAGGAACAATAAGGAAATAGAGAAACTAGTTAGGACTCTTTTATAATATTCCTGAGGAGAGATAATGATGTCTTGGGCAAAGGAGAAGTGGGGAGATGGTAAGAAGTCCTTGGATTTAGGTCATATTTAAAAGGTAAAATGGGGGCGCCTGGTGGCTCAGTCATTAAGTGTCTGCCTTCGGCTCAGGTCATGATCCCGGAGTCCTGGAATCGAACCCTACATCGGGCTCCCTGTTCTGCAGGAAGCCTGCTTCTCCCTCTTTCACTCCCTCTTTCACTCCCTGCTTTTGTTCCCTCTCTAGCTGTGTTTCTCTTTTGTCAAATAAATAAATAAAATCTTTTTTAAAAAAGTTAAAATGAATAGGTCTTAACAATGGAATCATTATGAGGTTTGCAGGAGAGGAGGCAAGAATGATTTATATGCAAAATCCTGTATCCAAGTAAATCTTTCTAGCCTGGAGGTTTTTAAGATTTTGCAGACTGTGAGGGCAATGATCAAAGAAGGATCTCAGGTAAGTTTTGAGGAGTTACTACAGATGGGTTCTTTGAAAATCTTCTAGCATTTACTTGAATATACAAATTCAGAAACTCTTGATAAAGATAACCACACACATGGGGAGCCTCACTGGCTCAGTTGGTGGAGCATGTGACTCTTGATCTCAGGGTAGTGATTTTGAGCCCTACATTGGGTGTGGAGCCTACTTAAAGCACACACACACACACACACACACACACACACACACACACAATTTAAATTCAGCAATATTATGTCACTGTCAAAGATAAATGTTGCCAGATGGTTCATGCAGGCATGTGAGACCCATGGACTTCTCTCAAACCTGATAGTGAATGAATAAATGTAGCAGTTTAGTTACCCAACTTTGCATCCCAGCCTTCAAAACCAATTAATATATGATCTATTGACCAGAGAAAGAGCAGATAGATAATTTTTATGTTTAGAGCACAGATCCTTAGGTCACACATGGTTTTTTAGAAGGAAACCATGAATCCATATAGGTACCAAGTATTATCTGTAGACTGAGAGAATTAATAGTTACTGTACAAATGTATAACTTTTGAAAATATCTGGAAATCCAATGTGATGAATTACTGATATGAATATTTAAATGTATTATTTAATAATTAGTAGCTTTCTGCCATGTATTACTCAAAGATCACACACCACAAATAACAAGTTAGGAAATTTGCAATGTTGGTTAACCAAGAATATTGACTTTTTTTTTTTTAACCTGGATAGAGGACCTAGGCACTATGAGGACCCTAAGATGGGTAAGTTCTCAGCAGAGAGGAAATGTAGTGAGGACAGTCAGGGAAGCAAAAGAAAATATGGTCAGCTAGTTGTCCTGGTAACTGGTAGTCCTTGCAGGCCAGTGTGGCCCATGGAAGTGGACCCTCCAAGTGAGAGTCTATAAACTCATCTGATATCTTCTATAGGTAGATCACTAGGCTTTTCATTTTCTATTTCATATTGGTTCTGGAATCCTACACAAGCCTGGAGTCCTAAAGGCTTATGTAGTTTCTATTTTATGATTTAATACAGAAATATTTTTATCATTCTAGTTATACTTTCCAAATGGTAGATAAATTGATTTGATAGTAATTTTGTATTTAGAAATTTCCATAACATCTTATTTTTTATCTTAATTCTCACCCCTCATTAACATAATTATGTTTTGAATGTACAGTCTTGCTTATCCATTTTTAAGCTTCATAAGGACACATTCCCTGACTAATCCACTGTTATATTCCAAGTCTAAGCACAGTACTAAGAATGGTTTAATGGATGCATAATAAAGATTCACTCATTTAACAGTTATTTTTAAGTATCAACTCAGTAGCTACTTGTCTTAAGAGCTAGGGTAAAGCATAAATAAATAAAAGTAGTTGCTCTTATGGAATTCATATTCTGGTGAATATTTGATGAATGATGAGCAAGAAGCTTTTGTTTCTTCCCTACTTCCCAGATGTGGTGTTAGCACGTTTAAGAGTCCCTCAGTTGTTTATTTAAATAATACCTGAAGAGCTATGTCAGATGATACCTCCCTCCCTCTCTCTCTTCTCCTCATTCTCTCACTCTCTATCCCTCCCTCTACCCCCATCTCTCCGTGTTTCCCTAAGGTGGCAGACAGCTACCAGCCCATCCAATAGCCACTTTCCCCTTAAACCACAGTAACCAAATCTTAGGTAATGTGCCCCTGGGAAATTTTGCTCATCCCAGATTCATTGATGGTTGGGCATAGCCATGCAACCAAGTTCTGGCCCACAAACTTAACTAGAACTTATTGGTGGCACAGGCCTGAGCTATTTTGTCACCAAACTTCATATTCTTCCTAATGTTCACTATACTATGACAAACAGAGAAAAGTTTTCAAAATACAAAAATGGATGTGATAATATGATAGGAGAAAAAAAGCATTTGATATATTCCAGACAAAACACAAATTTTAAAAATTGGTGAAAACTAATAAATATAAACTAAAAATAAAGGAAAAACCATGTAATATCCAAATATGTAATAGGTTAAGAGGAATTTTCTGCATCATTATACAGAGATAAGAAGCACAGGTTCTGAATGTAGTCAGACCTATATATGAAGAGCAATTACTGTGTGAACTTCAGCAAGTTACTTAAGCTCTATTGCCCTTCATTTCACTATTTTAAAATGGCAATAATACTACTAATTTTATTGTAATGTTCCAAGGATTAAGTTAGATAAATTTATGAAGTTTTTAACATATAGACTAAGGATCCATAAATGGAATTTTCAATTTCAAAGGCAATATATTTCTTTTATAAAGGCAAAACTGATGTTTGGAAAGAATCAAAATTTAGAGTATAAAGTGAGACGTTACATATACACATGTTTGTGGGTATATACACATATACACATACACACATAGTTTAACAAAAGGTCAAAAGAAAACTTTTAAGAAGGCAACAGTATACATTTTAGAGCTTAATCAATTTTTGCTAAGGAAAACAAGATCATTTGAGCAATGTTTATTAAAAAAAAAAATCCCCAGGGAGGTAGGGGAAATGGGGAGATTTTGGTTAAGGATACAGACTTCCAGTTATAACATGAATAGTTCTGAGAAAGTGATGGATAACATGGTGACTGTAGTCAATACTGTGCTATGTACTCAATAGTTGCTAAGAGAGTAGATCTTAAGTGTTCTCATCATACACACACACAAATACACACAATTGTAAATATGTAAAGTGATGGTTGTCTTAACTAATCTTATACCAGGAATCATTTAATAATACACTTGTGTATCAAATCATCACTTTGTATACCTTAAACGTACACAATATTATTTGTCAATTACGTCTCAGTACGGCTATAAAAAATCCATAGACCTCCAATTTGCTTTCCCAGTGTTTCCCAGTGTTCCAGGATCTCTAGCCAGACGTCTGCCAGAAAGCTAAGGGCATAGAAATCCTAGGCCTCTTGCTTTTTATTTTTTCTTTAAAGATTTATTTATTTGACAGAGAGAAACACAGCTAGAAAGGGAACACAAGCAGGGGGAGTGAGAGAGGGAGAAGCAGGCTTCCCAATGAGCAGGGAGCTGGATGCGGGGCTCGATCCTGGAACTCCAGGCTCATGACCTGAGCCAAAGGCAGACGCTTAATGACTGAGCCACCCAGGGGCCCTGGCCTCTTGCTTTTCACTCCACACCCTTGGTTGCCTGTGTGTTTAAGTAATTTGGGGCAAGGGCTAAATCCAACACCTGTCATGCGGTGTTTACTCCCATCAAGGCAAACCCACACCCTTCCACCCACTAATGACTAGCCTTCCCTTTATAAAGCCACCATTCATGGAATGTCAAACACAATATTGTGTTTGCTGCTGAGTCTCATTATTTTTCTGGTTTGATCTTCCTTTCTTTTATTTCCATGTCAATTTGCAAATCATCTTGCCAGATTTATAACATTTGATATACTTTAAGTTGGATTCTACTTTCTAAAACCTTGGAAACACATTTAAGAGAAACTTCACAACCAATTTCAATTTTAATATTTAAAATGGTTTAAACTTCAGAGTGTATTTTTTTCTCACTTCAGAGACTGCCTACCCTTGCACTCCTATCTAGTTATATATATCTATTTTTTTCCTATCTAGTTATATATAATTTTTTTCGATCTAGTTATATTTTAATCTGAGTATGGCAAGGGATAATGGAATACAAAGTTCCCAATATTTGGCCTGAATTTAACAAGGGCACATGGTTGAACAAGAAGTAATTCTTAGATTACACACACACACACACACACACACACACACACACCTCTCATCTCATTGAATTTTCTAGCACCAAGGAAAAATGTGGTTTTTTTTTTAATTTTTATTTTGATATTGATTCATCTTCTGGTGTCCCAGGCCTGTAGATACTTTAAACCTCAGGTAGAAAGGGGGTAAAGTTCTTAAAGAAGTAAAGAACAGCCTCACTGTGTTTTTTCCAAAATGTAAGTCTCCCCAGTTCTTCAAGAAAAATATTATGCATTAACTGTGGAAAGACAGAATGTCGAGTCTCTTGTCAAAGGGCAGATTGATATGATATGAACTGAAAGAGAGAAGAAACATTAGCTAAACTGTAACCCTCCTGAGACAAGAAATATTTAATAAAACCCAAATAGACTTTGAAGTTTATTCATTATTTAAGGTGATTTTTTCCATGAACTTGTCTCCTTTTATATGTTATCCAAATATGCATATATTTTCCCATAGAGATAAGAAAAAAATGCACCTAAGACTTTTTGAAATTTGGGTTTCTAAGTTTCACACTGATACAGATAAGGTACCTCTATAAAATCTTCTACTGGTCATGTGGTTAGGATGGAAGCATCCAGAGTTTGACTACCCATGGCCAAAGATACCTAAAACTACTTTGAAATGTAAAAAGCATGATTCTAAGAAATTAGAGGAATGTCTAACCTTTCTCTCACCACTCTGACAACATATCCAAAGGAACATTTTCCAACATTTGTTACTTAAAATGCATATGATAACTGGATGTTTGTAAAACAACTGGTTAATTTAAAAAGGCCTCTTTGTTACAAACTTTCTTAGAACATTTGCTAAACTTATGTGCATGGGAAGGGATAGAAAGACATATAATATGTAATATGTCAGCTTTCTAGGCTTATTTTCCCATAGAAGATACTGTTCTTTTTTTCCGAGCCCCCTGTCCCTCAGAATATTGACTTCAACCTACTGTCATATGTTACTTAGGGCAAGGAAGGGCCAATGTGTATGAAGCAAAAGCAGGGTTAAAAAAGATGAGAGGTAACAAAGGCTGGAAGAGAAAAAAGAAAATTTCCAAGGGTTAAAATTAGGGTCGCAGGATATCAGGGCCATTTCTTTATTGGAATTGTTAAACTTATAGTGAGAGATAAATAACTGTTTTCTGAGCTGAGAATAGTCGTGCTACTATTGGCTAGACTCATCCTGCTACAATTTGTAGCAGTATAATATTCTGATATACTAACTGGCCATACTTTCCTGCCTGCCCTGACTTTTTTGTTTTCTGTGGGCCTTCCCCATGCAAACCCACATAAAAAATCCACACCATCTCATCTGATGCTTATTATATCAGAAGTGGGATGGACAGGAGGATTCAAAGACTTGATTTTCCAGTTTCAAAAAAAGAAAAAATTCCAGTTTCAAAAAAAAAAAATTCTAACCAGTCAGACAGTGTCCGTTTCTCAGAGACACTAGACAGGTTGGAGAGGGAGGAGAAAGTCAGAGAGGACATAAGAGGTTTAAGTGCCAGGGAGTCCTTCGAAAGGGCCTGATGGTCCACTCCCTTATAGCTTCCAAGTTCGCAAGAACATTTTATAGGTTGGGCATACCAAAGCAGGAAGATTCAGGGTGTCCTCCCTCTCCTGGAGAGGACTTAGGAAAAAGTCCCAGTCTTTCCAGTATGGAAGGATATGCAACAGTTGTGTGAGGGGGCTGCAGATGTGTGAGGGATGGAGACCTTGAGGGGATCTTGCTGAGTATCCTGCGCTTAGAGGGAAGGAGCTGAAATTAGCTGAGTCAAAGAAACTCTGAGGAAGTACCTGCTCACATCAAGCTGAGAATAGGGGGTTGGAAATTCAGTTGTGGCATGGGGCTGGATGACCACACTGAGTCCAAGAGGAGATGTTCTCTCCCTTTCCTCACCCTTGCTATTCAGTATTATTTCATCTATTTGCAGAAGAGAGAACCAAGGAATACAGAGATGGTGTGTCCTAGAAAAGTTCACATAACTAGCCAGCAGCCCAACCAGAGCTCTGTGAATCCAGATTTGATGCTCCTTGAACTACATCATAGTAAATGGGAAGACAGGTGGCTTAGGGAGAAAATGATACACTGAATCTAGAAAAAAAACACTTTGTTTGTTTAGAATCATTTAAAAATCTAGCCTTGGAAATTAAAGACTTGATCTCAGAGATGAAGGTTTAGAGAAAGAAGCCATAATCTTGATCATAGTAGGGGAAAATGGTGAAGAGGAATGTCGGTGGTGGAGGAGAGAGGGAGGACAGGACCCCAGAGGAAAGCCTGCAGGTTGGCAGCCAAGGGACAAAAGAGCCCAGCTAGAAAAAGAGGAAAAGAATGTGAAGATGATCCAACAGTCAAAGAAAGTTTTAAGAAGAATGTGTCTCCTGCTTTCGGTTAAAAAGTTAATGGAGAGCCAGTCACACCTGATCTCAGGGCCTCATGACAGAAGCACAGGCATTAAATTTTCAGCAATTAACCCACAGGAAAACAAGTCATTTTTCTCACTCATTTATTACATACCCAATTCCTATAAATGTAGTTATGGAATTTCCTAATAATACACATGTGATTTGGAGTAGTAAATCAGGAGGAGTAGGAAATGTTCTAGAATTAAAATAAAACATAGAATAAGTAACATGTAAAATCACATCCACGGTAAAGAATGCAGAAAATTATTCAAAGAAATAACACCCCCTAAAATGTAGCAATGGCAATAAGGGTTTGTAAACAGCTCTACAGACTCATACTTCTGAATCCATTCCCTAGAACACAAAGTTAAAAAAAAAAAATCAAAGATACTTCTAGTGATGTTCCAGAATCTGAATAAAAAATTTCTAATGAACTCTAACAAGGAAATCAGGAAAATATACAGTTTCTTTTAGAATAAATATTCATCAGAAGTATGGGCTAAAGGAACATGGTAAAATAACAGGAAAATTTATTTATGTGGAATGATTTGATCCTAAAGTAATTCTTCATTTCCCCAGTACTTCAGTCAGTCAGGATTCTTCTTTGGGTGATAATAATGTGATATAAATGCATTTGACAAAGTATCAGTGAAATTTAGTGTCTCCAGAGCTTGGCCTCTGGAGCCAGGCAGTCGGAGTTAAAATCCTGGATCTGATGCTTATAGACTGTAGGACTCTCTGCAGCTTTTCTGCATCTCTCGGCCTTAGTTTCTTCATCACAAAATGGGAATAATAAATATATTATTTTGTGGGAATTCATACAAAATAGCACTTAAAATAGTTCCTGGGACACAGTAAGTGAACATACTATATAACTTTGCTACTGTTATTACATGTCACCTGATCTTATTAATTATAGCTTTTGTGAGATTATTAGAAAATGCAGAGAGTAGAATAGCTTGGAATAAATTTAATGAAAATACCCAGAAATAATTTCCCTTTAATGTGATTTATTTTGTAGATTATCTTCTCATGTGTTTCAGTATAACAACTTTTACTTAACCTTAAGAAAAATAAGCCAGAACATTATTATGATTGTAGGAAAAGAAAAGAAAGTCTCGCATATTCTAAATACCATATACTTTAGATAAATGTCTCTTAAGCTCCTCTTTCAAATCTGAATGTCTGCTCTAGGGAAACCAAATATGATAGAGTTTTCCATGTTTTGTAGGTTTACCATGTTCTTATGTGAACTTACGGACATAAGTACAAAAACTTACAACATAAATCGGAGGAGTCTTGTACATAAGTAAAATAACCCTATGTGGATGGAGGTGGGGGGAGGTGGAGACCGATGGCAAGGGCAGTCACTGCTGGTAGATATGAATGACTACATTCACATCTGAGGGGTACTGCCAGGCTTTCAGAAAATGGACCCAATAGTAATTTTGACAACATACATCTTTCCTTCTGGAAGCAATACACCAATCTGCAAATAATCTTGTTTCTGTTTCAGTTCTTGGAATTTAAACTACTTTAGGTTTTTGACTTTGACAGGGATTACTTTCTAATGGCAGTAGTTATTGAAAGCTTTTTATTTTTTTCCTTGATGGCTTTCCTTTATGAAAATTCACACCGCTTTTATATATAGACAGATATAGTTATAGAAATAAATGCAAGTATAAATTAACAGATCAGTTCTTTTTTTTTTTTAAGATTTTTATTTATTTGACAGAGAGAAAGATCACAAGTAGGCAGAGAGGCAGGCAGAGATAGAGGAGGAAACAGGCTCTCTGGGAGCCTGATGCGGGCCTCGATCCCAGGACCCTAAGATCATGATCCTAGCCAAAGGCAGAGGCTTTAACTCACTGAGCCACCCAGGCACCCAGATCAGTTCTTTTTGATTTTTGATAGTATAATCTTTTAATTAAAAGATATTCTAACTAAAAGATATTATTCTAGGTTAAATAAAATTTCTTTTAATTTTACTTTTTTTTTTGATAGAGACAGAGCAAGAGAGGGAACAAAAGCAGGGAGAGTAAGAGAGGTAGAACAGGCTTCCTATGGAGCAGGGAGCCCAATGTGGAGCTCTATTCCAGGACCCTGGGATCATGACCTGAGCCAAAGGCAGGTGCTTAATAACTGAGCCACCTAGGCACCCCTAGCTTAAATAAAATTCTTGAAAATATTCCCTTCATATTTTCAAAATGAAAAAGGGCCTGTAAATAACTGGATGAAAAAGTACCAATTAATAGTTCAGTCCTAGAAGATAACTTCTGAAATTTTACGTACAGTCCTTCTTGTAACTTTTCTAAAATTAGGCATTAGGGACCTCCTCCTTGAATTTATGGTTATCCTTGCGATGTGAAAACTTTCATTTTAGAAAATAATGAACAATTTTCTATTCCTTCCTTTTCTTGCATCTCTGAACCTATACAACTTCCAAGTAATCCAAGATCCACTATTTTTCGAGGTATTTCTTCTGTACTAAGAACATTCTTGAAGAAGACATCTTAACCACAGCAATGAATGACTCTAGCGACTGTCACTTCTCTTGAAGCAGAGTAGCTTACTCGTTAAGTGCATGGATTTTGGAATAAGACTAACCTGATTTTGAATTTCTGTCACATATTAACTCAAGGGTCAGTGAAAACATATTTTACTTTTATGAATTTCAGGAAGATGCGAAATGTTAAAAAAATTAAGGATAATCATGCCTTCTTTAAATATCATTCATATAAATTAAATGAGATTCATTCCTTCATTATTCAAATATCTTTTGAGTACCTAATTATCTATTAAGCTCTATTCTAGATCTGAAGGATACAATGAGGTGAATGGGGACAGATAACCATATTCACAAATAAAAGAAGAAAATAATCAGCTAGAGATGATAAGTATAATAAAGAAAATAAAACTGTTGGGCACCTGTGTGGCTCAGTCAGTTAAGCATCGACCTTTGGCTCAGGTCATGATCTTGGCGTCCTGGGATCAAGTCCCATTTCGGTCTCCCTGCTCATGAGGGAGTCGGCTTCTCCCTCTCCCTCTGAGACTTTCCCTGCTTTTCTTGTTCTCTTTCTCTGTGTCAAATAAATAAATAAAATATTTTAAAAAGAAAAGAAAACTGTTAAATGTAAAAGTAATTGGACTACTTTAAAGGAGTGGTTGAGGAGGTCTTCTGAGAAGGTACTATCTGAATTGAGATCAACAAGCAAAAGAAGTAAGTTGCAGGAAGAATTTTATGGGTAGGAACCTTCTGGGCAAAAGGAGAAGTAAATGCAAACATCTTGCAATGGAATCAAGATCAGTATATTCAGGAGACAAAAAGGAGGCCGGGATAACAGATGTTTAATGATTAAGTAGCACAGCACTGAGAGCAGAGAGAGGAGAAGTAGAAGCTAAGCACTAATGCTTGGAGTCAAACAAACTTGGGGTAAAATTCTGTCTTTACCCCTTACCAGCTCTGAGACAAGGAGCAAAGTATTTAAAGTCTTTGATCACTGATTTCCTTATCTGTAAACTTATATACTATTGGGCTATTATTTTAATTTTCTTTAAAGTACAGAGTATGTAAAAATTCCCCCCAAATGACAGGAACCATTATTATTATCATTATTATTATTTTACTACATTTCCTAATGTAATCCAGTACATTTACACCTAAAGGCATAGATATATAATCCAACTACACATCCCTGTGAAATAACTATTTCAGCATGTAGCCGGCTAGTACAATATTTCAAATCCAGTTAGAATGAAAGATGTTCTAAAAAATCCTTTTTCCAGTCTTTCCAAAATTCTAAGAGTTTGTGCCTTAAAGCATTATTTTTTTTACCACACAAGCATAGCAAGGTTAGATGCTAGCTGGAGAAGGGCAAAGTGATTTATAAAGTCACCTTCATTTTTCAATGGTTTTTCTTTCCAATGATAAGTGAGGAAATGTCATTGGGAATGTCAGCTGGGAATAAACTAAAATATTTCGGTTGCTGTGGGTTCACTTACTTATTGTCTGTACCCTGTACTTAGACATTTGATCAAAAGCCACATAAATCTTGGTGTGTTTCCTCCAAACCAAGTTTATTTCTTCTGTATCCTGAATTTGATCCTCCTTTCTCATATTGTATTTCTTTATCACCCCTGTCATTTTTGGTTCTTCTAATGATCCATGTTCCTCTGCAGCTGAATTTCCACTGGAATTGTTCTCATTTTAAACCTGTTTTGAGCCCTCTCACTGGTCCCTCAGCATTTGTTCCCCAATATTTATACACAGGGAAGATTTTTTTTTTTAAATCTAATAGTACCGTGTTTTTTTTTAAAAAATATTTATTTGAGAAAGAGAATGAGTGAAGGAGTGAGAACAACCAGAGGGGGAGCAGCAGAGGCAGAGGGAGAAGCAGACTCCCCCCTGAGTAGGGAATCTGATGTGGGGCTCCATCCCAGGACCCTGGGATCATGACCTGAGCCAAAGGCAGATGCTTAACTGACTGAGTCGCCCAGGTATCTCAGTGGCCATGTTTTTGAAAGGGTACAAGTCATCATTTTTTCCAGGCTTGGGATATGAGAAAGAACCATCAAAAACTTTTAAGAGATGAAGTATTGAGTTTACATCCAAATCACAGCTATTCTAATTATCCTTGTCAAAGTAAAATGTATAGATATTCCCAAATATATGGAATACTGTCAATCAGATAAAGCACAGCCGTGTTTCACTTAATTTCCCATTTTTTATTCTGACATTTTATTATATATATTGTTGTATTACACTTTATGATTGCTTCAACAAAGGCACTTCTGTGTGACATCAGGAAACATCAGCTGAACTTAAACTTTTTAAATGTAAGTGTTATTTTTTGGCTTGTTTTAAAAATAGCTTTCTTCAGACTATAAAACAAAAATATATTTGAATTACAGAAGAATTTGTCCATAATGAAGAAAAGTAGAAAGAAGAAAGTGCAGACCATTTCTGAACTTGGCTGCATGTCCAAGAATATATTCTTAAGAGGCGGCCAAACACAGGAGGGTGGATAAAAGTGTGTGAGGGGCTAATTAAGGGAGTGGTTGCCCTCTCTCACAGTATCAGTCAGCTCTGGTTGCTGATGTAGCAAACCACCACAGACGGGATGATTTAAACGACAGAAATTTATTTTCTCAGTTTTAGAGGTGAGAAGTCCAAGGTCAAAATGACAGCTGATTTAATTCTTCCTGAGGCCTTTCCCCTTGCCCTGCAAAGGGCCACTTTCTTCCTGAACCCTCAGGAACTCTTTCCTCTGTGTATGCACATCCCTGGTGTCTCTGTATTCAAATTTCTTCTTCTTAAAAGGACATCAGTCAGATTGGAACCAGGACTCACTCTAATGGCCGTATTTTAACTTAATCGCCTCTCTAAAGGCCCTTCTCTAAAAAGTCACATTCTGAGGTACTGGAGTTTAAGGCTTCAACGTATGAATTTGTGTGACATAATTCTGTGTATAACACTGCCTATTTTTAAGCCCCAGAGATTTTTTTTCTTTTGTGCCTCGAGCAACTAGGGCCGGGCCTTAGGGACTTGGCTACTAGACAAACAAAAACAAAAACAAAATCTGAGGAGGATACCAGAATGTTTACTCTTTTTTTTTTTTTTTTATGATGGAAACTAAGAATGTCATTCAGACTAAAAATTCTATTATTATTCTATTAACAATTCTATTATTAGTATCACAGAAAATGGTCCATGTGCTCAAGCTACATAGGACTTTAAAAGGTTGCCTGATCTATTGTGTGTTTTCCAAAATCACTATGCAATTAACACAGTTCTAATACTCTTCTATGTAGAGACAGCATCAGATCCCACAGGTAAGTGCTCAGTCCCAAAGACTATGACTACTTCACATGTCAGTTGCAAAGTCTAGTTTGTTACCTGTGCTTCTGACCAAGCACTTAGGGATTGGAGGTTCCCACAGCCTCCTCCTCTGGTTTGATTAATTTACTAGAATGACTCATACAACTCAGAGAAACATTATGTTTACCAATGCATTATAAAAGATGTTATAAAGGATATAGATGAACAGCCAGATAAAGAGGTATATTGGGTGAGGTTAAGAAGGCTCCTGAATGTTGGAGCTTTTGTCCTCATGAACCTGGGGTACACCACCCTCCCAGCAACTGGATGTGTTCACCAACCTGGAACCTTTCCAAACCTGTCTTTTGGATTTTTATGAAGGCTTCATTGCCTAGGAATGATTGATTAAATCCTTGGCCACTGGTGATTGAACTAAAACTCCAGCCACCCCCCCATTCTTCTCCCCAGAGATGGGGGGTAGGGGTTGGAACTGAAAGTTCTAACTCTCTAATCCCTGGCTGGTTCCCTTGGCAACCAGCCCCCATCCTTAAGGACTTTCTGAAACTCTCATTAACATAAACTCAGGTATGGACTAATAAAAGGGCTTGTTATGAAAAGAGACTTGTTATGAATAACAAAAGACACTTTTATCATTGTTATTATGTAGGAAATTCCAAGGGTTTTAGAAGTTCTGGTGTCAGTAGTGGGATGAAGACTAAATAATGTATTTCTTGTTATAAATCACAATAACACTGGTTACTTTAAACTCAGAAATATGCTTAACTAATACATATCAATTCCACATTTTGATTAATACCCTTTTCTTTACATTTGATAATATATATAGAAATCTATAAATATTGTGAAGTCTTATTGGCATACGGATCACTTTGTCTCCTAGGCTGATTTTACAAATGGACTCTGACAGTAATTGATTTTGTTTTGTGGGTTGGTACAGACTATCACAGTATGGCCCTAAAGAACAAGACTGATAAAGACCACAAGTTAGAGTTTGTTATATTTCTTTCTCATACATGCAAATAAATGATTAGTATTTCCTATGACATTTACTATTCTAGATCACAGAAGAGTAATTTTCACTTTTACAGCTATGCGTTTGTTGAACGTGGATATTGTTTGCGTTTTATAGTGAATGTGCCACTTAATCATTATGAAGAACTAATGGTTGAATAACATTTCATTATTCACTTATAGTTAGATGTTAGATTTATGTCAATTCTTTTCATGGTAAATACCATTTTGAAGAGTATTCACTTAACGTGTCTTAAAATGTGCATTAACCTGTCCTAGGATACTTTTAATTATTGAATAATTTATTAGTAAAATTGTCCCTCTAAATGTATTATGTCAAAGGATGTGGCATATTTTTAAGGCTGTTGATATACACTGTACAAACCATCCCATAGAAAGTGGTACTAATTTATACTTTCACTAACAGTGTTGGAAAGCTGTTTCCCCATAGCTATCATTTATGAGCAATTTGGTAGAATATGCTATTTTTAAAATATTTTTTCCTTTTGGTATGTTAAAAACTGTCACCTCATTATTTTCATATGCATTTACAGTAACTAATTAAACTTGGCTTTAAATGAGTTTCATATATTTTTTGAATTACCTATTTATGTCTTCTCCTTTTGCTATCTTTTTCTGATTTGTATGAGCTCTTTGTATATTAATTATATTGACCATCTGTACTAGTTTTTAGAAAGTGGCAATTTTTTTGTTCCTGATATTTTTGATCATCTGACATTTTTATGTTTTATACACAAAAATCAATATTTTTCCTTTTTAAAAAAAATTCAGATTCTTCTTTTCTTATCCAAAAGTCAGATCAATGTTTATATACATCATGCACTGTGTTTTCAAATGAAGTTTATTTTTTCAATATATTATATATGCTGCCCAATGTCCAAAATTTCTCCAAATTTAACACACATGCAGCAAAAGGATGATTATTTCTTATCAGAGACTGTGTGGTGTGGTATAAGAACTACCAGCTATATGACCTTGGGTAAAATTACTTGTCCTCACCAAAAACTATTTCCTACAGTGTGAAGATACTAATTACCTCACAGGGTTGACACGAGGCTAAAACAATATTATAGATGTGAAAACAGGTGAGAAACATTTAATAAATGTTAACAACTTTCATTTTCACACATCTGTTATTGTTGAACATTAATACTGTTTATCTTTCACTGGTGAACTCATCATTTGGTTTATCTTTATCTTCAACATAATGCAGCCCACTCTCTGAAGCATTTTGAAATATTTTTTTAATATTTTATTTATTTATTTGACACAGAGAGAGATCACAAGTATGCAGAGAAGCAGGCAGAGAAATAGGGGGAAGCCCTCCCTGCTGAGCAGAGAGTATGATGTGGGGCTTGATCCTAGGCCCCTGAGATCATGACCTGAGCCAAAGGCAGAGGCTTAACCCTCTGAACAATCCAGGCACCCCGTACTTTGAAATTTTTTTATGTATTAAAATACTAACATAGTAATACAGTTGTTCATATACTTACCTATACCTTTAATACTTAGAATGCCTTGCTACCATTACTTTTTTTT
The DNA here is from genome assembly GCA_004023965.1 of Spilogale gracilis. Taxonomy (NCBI): domain Eukaryota; kingdom Metazoa; phylum Chordata; class Mammalia; order Carnivora; family Mephitidae; genus Spilogale; species Spilogale gracilis. The sequence goes on along the minus strand of PITA01010723.1, from coordinate 11,248 downwards.
CCTACTAGGAATATTGAGTATCTCCATATTGCCAAGGAAATTGAACACTAAATCCTACAAATTACTTCAACAACATAGGAAATAGCAGATGCTAAAATAAATATTCTATTTCCATTTCTGTAGCAAATCAATGTTTTTTAATTGGGATGCTTTCAGTAGCTGGTGACATTTTTCAATTAATTATAAAATTAATATAATTCAAAAGAACTTGAATAAAAGGAATTGATCAGTTTTTGAGTTAGGATATCTGAAGATACAGGGGGCTCCAGCGACCCAAGGAATCCATGGTTTCATCAGTATTTTCTTGCTCTCCTCTCACTGATTACTGCACTGTCCCCCCTCCACTCCCACTATTATCATTGCTTGTTTCTCTATGTTACAAGACATGACTCCCCCGACTTTAAGCCACTTTTGCTTCTTATTTATTTAGCTATCAATGATAACATTATTTCATCATCTCTAACTCAGGAATGTATTGGGGAGGATGCCAGCTGTCCTTCGACTTGGTGTGGGACACACAGTTCTGGCTTCAAGCACTGTGACAGGGATTCAGCAATATGATTGGTCCAGCTGGGGACACATGATCAATTTCATGACCAATTGCTTCTCTGTCTTTGGCTGAACTGAAATGTAATCTCAGTACCAGCAGGAAGGGCACTGTAATTGGGAGCCCTATGGGGACCATAAGAACAAGGGAGGAACGCATTCCTAAAATAAACTTTGGAGTGTGCTACTACAGAGGATATGAATGGGAAACTTGCTTGGTAGGATCAAAACAACTACTATCCCCACAGAGTGTTAATTTTATCAAATCAAATCACTTTTGTTAGAATATAATAGATTATGTTTATTTACTTGTCAGAGAGAGAGGGAGCACAAGCAGGGGAAGGGCAGAAGCAGAGGGAGAAGCAAACTCCCCACTGAGCAAGGAGCCCATGCAGGAGTGGATCCCCAGATCCCTGATCAACTCTGATCATGACCTGAGCCAAAGGTAGAGACTAAACCAACAGAACCACCACACATCCCCAAGGAAGGGTTCTTTAATCTCCCCAAATTTATTCAAGAGCCAAGCAATGCTGGCTTCATAACATTTTTCACTCATACAGCACTGGACTTAATCTATAGGATTATTATCCAAAGTGTTCTTATACCCAGATTAGATAGTCCCTCACAAAGGTACAAGAAAGGACAATTATCTTAATTAAAATATATTTGGCACAAAAATTATCAGGAGTATATACCTTAATTCCCACTGTCTCAAATCAAGTTTACTTTAGCTCCTGGAGTTTTGTTGTTGTTGTTGTTTTTTCTTTTTCTTTCTTTCTTTTTTTTTTCCAGCGTTTATAAGTACCCTGCAAATTTCTGAGCAAATGATCCATTTGTATGTTATGTTAATGGCATAAATGACTAATAATTGCATTCATAATTATCTTTACTTTAGCATGGCATTCTGAGCCTCACGAATTCAAAGACATCCAACCATGAAAATAGACCTTTAGTAGCATATGATACAATCTAATTTCCTTCCACCCAGAGGGCAATTTAGCAATATTGACCATTTAAAGGGCCAAATTAAACAAGATAATGAGGGATAATCCACTTTTCTCTTTCTGGCTTACCAACCCAGATTTGGACAATATGGACAACAGAACAATGCCACCATAATTATTATTTGGCTTTCAGAACTATACAAATGAATAATCTTTTTCAATACTGCTTCCAAAAAAAGTTCTAACATTGTTATATAACTACATTTTTCCCTTGCCTTGGCTATTTTGGTCTTGTTAAAATGTTGTTTTTGATCAAATAGCCCATACACGATTAGCTGCAGTATTATAAAATAAATGAATCACAGCTGCACTGACAAACACATAAGCAGGAACAGAGAATGATAAATACAAAAACAATTCCATCTCTAGCTGGAAGTATCCTGACAGCAATAATTATAGAATGCAAGAGAGCCAGTTTGTCCATCATACATTAATTTGACTACATTCAAAAATGCTGACTGAAATTTAAGGAATAACTTAAAGTATATCTTCAGTTATACTGATCTCAAGTATAACTGAAATATATAAGTATATTTTTATATATTTCCAAGTATAACTTCTGGAAAATGGAAACACAAGGAAATATCTAATATGAAGAGAGGTCTTGGTATTTGCCCATGGTTACAAGTGGTAGAGTTCTTAAATAAATGCGTGTGGTATGTTGATCTTACATTTATGCCCTCTCCCACTCAGCACACAGACATTTTTTCAGGCCATGTTGCTTCCTGATATTCAGGGAAAGATTCTTACATATTCTAACAAGAGTATAATCAATTCACCTCCAGATATATCGTGTACAACAAAGCACAACTTGCTATATCATAATGGAACCTAATATGAGATGAGACGGCAATAAAATAAAAGAGAGAGAGGTGAGATAACAAAAAGTTTTTAATAAGAGCAAGAGTAACAGTAAATTATAAATCTATTTCAGATGCAATAACAACAGAATTAACACTTTTTCAGAAATTTCTTTTTTTTTCCTAAGAAAGGGGTGAATCAAAAATGTGAATGATAAATTAATTTCTAAAGGATACTCTCCACCCTCTCCTAAAACAGCAACTGAGAGAAGGGATGACATATTTGGAGGATAGAAAACAGAGGCTCCACCTTATGCAGTGTTCCCTAGAAAGGTACAAGATCACATGTGGCAACTACAAGGAAGTTTTTACTTAGGAAAATGCTTACTTGTAATGTGCACTCAAGGAAACCAGCTGTGTTCAAACCAGGACTCTGTCTCTTCCAAGCTGAGGCACCTGGAGTAAGTTACTGAACCTCTCTGTGCCTTATGGATCTGTAAAATGAGGATACTGATAATGCTTGCTTCAAAAGTCTGATGTGAGGATATAACAAGGTTTAGCTCCAACAACCTGCATCTAGGCCAGCTCTCAATAAATGTTAGAAATGACTACAGTAAAATTCTAAAACAAATTTGTGTTATTCCTTTCCTGCTTTCTCACTGCCTTCCATGCCGTGTTGACTGACTAGAAAATTAAAGGTAGAGGAAAACATTCCTAACCTGAAAAAAAGACATGAATATGCAGAATGAAGGAGCATGTCCTTTTCTAGGCAAAAATCAAGGAAAGAGACATATGTGACATATTTTGGATAGATTTTGGAACTGCATATGTAAAGAAAAATCTCTAAAGTTAAAAAGCATAAAAGGCAGAATATTTAAAATGCACACATTTGGCTCTTTTTTCACATTAGACAATTTATATCATTATTCTCTGATCTGCTTTTTTAACTTTCTATCTCCTGGAAGCCTTTCCATGTCATTACATGCCTAGTTATCTCATTTTTAAAAACATACATAATACAGTTTGGTGTATGTGTGTGTGTATATATATATATATATATATATATATATATATATATATATTTTAAATATTCCTGTTCATTGCCTTTACCAGGAGAGAAAACATTGTATTATTTTAAGTGAGAACGTGGTTAAATTTTGTGTTCTTAGACTATAGAATAAAAATGCATTTCATATTTCTTTTATTACACATTGTTTAACTGTGTATACTTGTTAATGATCAATTTTGAAAAAATAGTTTGGAATTTGGACACAGCCTTCTTAGTCATTAAAAAAGGATTAGTTTAATTGCTCCAGGATGTATGCCATTTTGTTTGCAAATTGCATTGCACTTCTCAATGTCATCCAAAAACTGGAAGGCCATATGGCTCTCACTTCAATATTACAACAACTTTTTAAGGAAAGGGCACCTCTTGTAAATATCCACCCACACACGCACAAATGCATAGAAGCACTAAGGTTTCAGCAAATTCTAGCACAGAAAGGTTGTCTTTTGAGTCAGAAAGAATCGTGATCAGAAGTGCACACACCAAGGGGGAACTTACGAGTGAATGTCTCACAAGTGAATGTCTCTGGATCAACCATCCATTTTCTCCCGCCGCCTGAGTTCTGAGGCAGAGCCGAGTGCCCTTTTAGATGCCATGCATGCAGTAGGTTTGTGCCACATTGGGGGCACCCCAGACTAATGAGGCCTTGTTTTTTATAATTGCTCCCCAATAACCTACCCAAACTTTGCCCTAGGCTGTTTGCTCTACCAAACATGCTTTAACAGATAGTCTAGAACAAAATGTCAGTCTTTCTCCTCTCAACCTGTGCAGAAACACAAGAATGACCGCTCAGCAGTTACAAAAAGTACTACTGGGTACTTGGTAATATCTCCCTTTTCATGATGGTTTTTGCCCTCTCAAACATTGTTATGTTCCAAACATTGTTACGTTCCAAACATTGTTAGTTTACATACTGCAACCTTGTGCTTTAAGGCATTGTGATATATTAGCAGAAAAATGGGCATTGGTGTAAACAGATGTAAGTTTTAATCTCAATCTATTGTAATGTGTAGAGAGATACCAGAATTAATATTCACAGATTGTTAATAATAGATATTTTCTCTTGTAGAATTTGGGATGATTTTAAAAATTTTATATTTCTGTGTCATTTGCACATTTAAATAGCATGCATGAATTAGTCAAGCAAAGCAATGTCATCATTATGAAACATATTATGAGTATAATTTTTAGATAGTAATTTACCTATCTTTATAAAATCTCCTTCATTGCTGCAGTAATTCATCTAGCAGTTTGATAATCATTATTTTGGTCAAGAACTGAGATACAACCGAGCATGACTTGAAATGAATGAAATGACTTCTGAACAACATCAGATTAATTTTCCTGGAAATATTATGGTGACAAAAATGTATTATTGTTCCTTGCAAAAACCAAGCTATATGACTGGAAAGGGAAAAAAAAATGCTTATAACTTTTAAGATGAGGATGATTTGCAAAACTATATACTAGTCCTGCATAAAGTGTTTGATTTCTTTACTTCAAATTTGAATTTTAAATGAAATATTTTATCTTCTTCATACTTTTGAGTTGGTTTTAATTCTTTTTTTAAAGTCATTTAAAGATGGGCTTCCAGTTACATCTCCAACAAACATAATTATCATTTTTCTGAACTTTCAAAGTGGAATGTGCTGATACCGTGTTGCACATAGATGGACTGTTGAAAACATGAATTTCTAAGACCTAGAATCCCCCTGAACTTTTAGCTACAAAATGGCACTAGAATACATTGGCTGAGGAATTGCATTATTGCAAAATATCCTACAGGATACTATAGCAAAAACTATAGTAGACACTGGTAAATGAGACCAAAATTTCCAGGACATTCTGCAGATACATTTTGTTTTGACAGAATAAACTAGGTAATGTACTAACTAGAGCATTCCTTACAAAGCACTATATTCATCTCAAGAAACACTGTTCTACCACAATAGAGGCTTGCTGTCTACCATATCTTCTAGCAAATATGTTTACTTTGGTGAAGTATGTTAGTATATAAATCAAAGAGCACTCATAATTTCCAGCAGGAGAAGAATGAATATGAAACACCAGAAATTTCAACTATTTTCTAACATGTGACAATTGATATCATTCATTCATTCACTCAACAAATAGTTGTTAAAGGCCAAAAAAGGGTCAAGAATTTGATAGACGCTAGGAATTCAGGTGGGAAAATAATGAACCGATTCTCTGACATTATTAAGCTCACAGCCTGTTCTTCATTGTTAAAAGCATATAAAATAAGGGATACATAATTTCTATTTTACTATAATGCTGAAAGTATGAAAAATATGATCTGATGTTATATAGGAAAAGTAATTTCATTGTGAGTGTGCTCCCTTACAGGAAAAAAACATCTAAGTAGAAGATGAGAGAATTCTTACTTTCAGTTTTGCAAGCCTAAGTGGTTCCCCATAATATTTATATTTTATTTATTTATTTTTAAAGATTTTACCTATTTATTTGTCAAAGAGACAGAGAGAGCACAAGCAGGCCAAGCAGCAGGCAGAGCAGACAGAAGGAGAAGCAGACTCTCCGCTGAGCAGGGAGCCTGATGTGGAACTCCATGCCAGGACTCCGGGATCATGACCTGAGCCAAAGGCAGATGGCTTAACGACTGAGCCACCCAGGCATCTCACTACACTATTTTTATTTTTATTTTTATCTTTTTTAATTTTAAAAAAATATTTTATTTATTTGAGAGAGAGAAACACAGCTAGAGAGGGAACACAAGCAGGGGGAATGAGAGAGGGGAAAGCAGGCTTCCCACTGAGCAGGAAGCCTGATGCAGAGCTCGATCCTGAAATTCTAGGATCATGACTTGAGCTGAAGGCAGATGCTAATGACTGAGCCACCCAGGTGCCCTCACTACAATATTTTTAAAATAACAATTTAGGTGGATAAAATTAAAGTGCTATATAGGAAGAAATACAATCTTCATTCTTTAAAACATTGAAGGTCAATTAAATTATTGCGTTCCAGTGTTCCTTTTTAACCTTAAGACTTACAAATGGATACAATGATTAAATAAAACAAAATCATTTCACTAATATTAGTTTTCTAGGCTATTTTGAAAATAGGAAGAAAGTATAAAGAGTCTACATAGCCTCAAGAATCCTCCTAATGTTTTTAAAACTAATATTTTAAAAATAAAATATATTTATTAATATTGTGTGGTGACATCACCATAGGGGAAAATGTAACTTTGCTTGGCTTTTGGATATCTCTGGTCTGGTGTGGAATGTTGAGCATGACTTCCCAGAAAAGTCATTTACCAGGTAATCCTCAAGGACCAAGAGAACACTTGTGCAAATTACCAATCTACAAGTAGTAAATTGTGTCATATTGTGCATAATTTAAGAATGGTACAATCTAAAAGTAAGAGAAAATGACTCCCACAAATGACTTCTGGTGCTTAGCTGTTCTTTCTAGCTTGACTTCCCTGCAAATCTGGCCTTCAACAAATACACTCTCGTCTAGTCAATATGTTATGTTGAGGAAATTCTCATAACTAAGAATCCTGTTTCCTGGGGCACCTGGGTGGCTCAGTTGGTTGGGCGACTGCCTTCGGCTCAGGTCATGATCCCGGAGACCCGGGATCGAGTCCCACATCGGGCTCCCTGCTCAGCGGGAAGCCTGCTTCTCCCTTTCTCACTCCCCCTGCTTGTGTTCCCTCTCTGGCTGTGTTTCTCTCTGTCAAACAAATAAAATCTTTAAAAAAAAAATAAGAATCCTACTTCCTTCATTTTCAATTGAAGGATTCCTATAAGGAGACAAGACCTCATTTACTGCAATTTCACTCTACTCTCCCTCCACATACATTTCCCCCCCCAGAATACTCTTTACAAAATTACACTCTGATTTAGATGAGCCATAAAAATATTACTTATGAATGTGAATTTTATGTACCTATATTGCACTCCCCATGGTAGCATATTATTCTCAATTCCATTATACAGTTGACCTTTGAACAAAGTGGAGGTTAGCAAAACAGATGAGCTTCACTTCCCGCCCCGCTGTGCAGTTGAAAACCCAAATATAGCTTTGACTCCCTCAAAACTTAACCACTAATGACTTACAGTTTATCAGAAGCCTTACCAACAACATAAACTGTCAATTAATATATATTTTATTTGTTGTTATGTATTCTATACTATATCCTAAAGTAAGCTAGAAAAAAGAAAATGTTATAAAGAAAAGCATACGGAAGAGAAAAACACACTTATAGTACTGCATTTATCAAAAATCATCTACATGTAATGGGCTTGTGCAACTCAAATCCATGTTGTTCAAAGCTCAACTGTACTTTCATTTTCTTTAAATGACTCAAATATAGTCAACATCTCTTTTTTTAATTTGCCTCTATGCTTAGATATTATCTATGAGGTCAAGGGCTCTGTCTTCTTATGTATTAGGAGAGTATTTAGTAAGACAAAATGGGAACAGAGACTTCAGCCAGTGAAACTAACTTTAAAACTAAGATATTTGTCAGGGCAACTGGTGAAGATTTCAGAAAGGTTGGATTAGTTGACACAGGGGTCAACAGTACAAGAAGACTGGAAATATGACTTCACATATATCACAATTACATTCAAGTAGATGAGCAATAATGTTTTGGAAAAGTCATACTAAGACTCTATCTCAACTTCAGCATCTATTAACTGTTCAAACTTGAATAAGTTTTTACATTTCTTTAATTTTTTTTTTTGAGTCTAGCTGACACAGAATGTGATGTTAGTTTCAGGTTTACAGCACAGTGATTCAACTTCTTCATACATCATGCTGTGCTCACCACAAGTAGAACTACCATCTGTCACCAGACAGTGCTATTACAATATTATTGACTGTATTCCATATGTTGTACCTTTTACTCCTGTGACTTCCAGTTACAGAGTTTTTTAATTTCTCTAAACTTGTTTTGTTTTCTGAAAAATGAGATTATTATATAAATTATTGTGAGTCTATATTAAGTATCATATTAAATAGTGCACATAAATTCTTAGTGCAGTGCTGTGGCTAGTCAATAAATATTAAGTCAGGAGGTATTAAAATAATTAATATTATCTATAATTATAAATTTACATTTCTCTCAATAACTAGAGTCACATAGTTATTTAGGTTTATGTGTATGTTTACTTTTTAAATGACAAAAAAGAGTGGGGAAAAGAAGGAGCAAAAATATTGTCCTATTTTTAGAGATGTCATAGTATTAGAGGTGTCATTCTGCTCTGCATTTTATTTGCCCTTCATTCTACAGACTTTGATTAAATGATCTTATACATTCTTATGTCTTCAACTAATAATTTAATTATGTAAATAACTTTATCTCCAGTGTAGATCCTTCTCATCAGGTTTATACTCTGTAAAAATCTATTCATCAGATATTTCTTCTTTGGTGTCCCATTGCAACCCTGAACTCAACAGATTTTCAAAATAACATTTTGAGATTTTCTTCTTGGATTCATTAATAGCCTCTGGGCTATAACCTTACCCCTCTTTCTCTTAATCCCTACAGACCATCACAGCCCAAGTCCTAGCAAGTCTACTTCTTTCATCTTCATCAGTCACACCTCTCATCTTGGTCTCCAGCACCATACCACTTCAACTGAGGTCCTGATCATCCTCTGTGCTGAAGGCTGCAACAGTCTCCTAACATATCTCCCTGCCACCATTCTTGCCCCTATCTTTGTTCCAAACAAATATTTTGAAATTTGAAAAGTGATTATGAAAGGTTCTCCATCACCTTCAGGATAAAATCTAAAGTCTTTAGCATGGTATACAATACCTTTAGTCTAGGTTCTCTCATATCTCCAGCTCTTGCTTCTTCCCGCACCATACATTGTACAAGAATTACTTGAAGTTTATCAAATATTCCATGATTCCCTCATACGTTCTTTTTTACTTTTTCTAAGTGGCTTCTACAGTGTAGAATGTTAACTCCCTCCATTTTATTTCAAAATCTAGCTGATTCCTAACTGTAAAACTTGGCTTAACTACCTGTACTTCTAGGCGGCCTTCCCTAGACTTTCTCCCAATATGTGCATGCAGTTTTCTGTGTTTGCTTTCACATTGCATTTACCATTCTGTACATGACGATGAGTTTGCATCTCTTCATCCCAACTTGGGCCTGAGTTTCTTGATGAAAGAAAAAGTGGTTTGAATCTCCATATGCCATGTAATAATTCCCACCATCCCACACACACAGATATGGCCATGTATACAAAACAGTGGACTCAGTAGATTTGAAAAAATATATTATAAGCTTATCCAATCGTATAACATGTTTTTGTGTCCTCCTTTACCTCTATCTACATGCCCCCATCTTCTCTCAAAATTTGTCCTGACTTACAGTTTTGTGTGAAATAAAAGAAGATAAGATAGCAAGCTTTGAAAAGACCCCCGCTACAGGACAGGTTAAGGACAGGACTAGCTGGCAGATGAGAAAGGAAACCCATGGTAAATTCCCGGCTGACTACTGACCGCTTATTTGTCTGTCTGTAGCCACCTTGTTGCAGCGATGCAGCCCCTCCCCCACCCTGAACATATCTCTTACCAGCCTAAATTAGGACAGGCACCTCCCCTTCAATTGATTGGTAAAATTATATGACTAAGTGTAAAATGATTGGCTGCCTGCGCGCAGACTTTAATGGAATGCTTTAAATCTATTGGTTACTAATACACGGGCTTTAATGTAATGCTTTAAATCTATTGGTTACTAATACGCGGGCTTTAATGCTTTAAATCTATTGGTTACTAGTGCGTGGGCTTTGCTGTAACGGATAGCAGTGTTCTATATAAGGCCCCCCACACGAGAGCTCGGGGCTCTCAGCGGCAGACTGCTTTGAGGCTGCGCTGTGAGACCGACCCGGATCGAATAAAACCCTTTGCATCTTGCATGAGATCGTCTCTTGGTGTCCTCCATCCAGCTCCCCATCCCTTTTCATTTGGAGGTCCCACCGAGATCAGCTTCGGCAGCTTGGGGGATTCCAACGGACGCTTCTCGGGGTAAGGACTGGCGCCTTAATTATTAGTGCGATCGCTTAGTCGCTTTCTTTCATTATCTGTCTGTGTCTTTCGATTCGAATCAATTGGGCAGTGTTTGTACAACTACGCGTAGTTGCTTTGTATTTTTGGGCAGCTTGAGAAAGAGTTGACGAACTCGGACTTCTCCCCTGCCACCCTGCGGGACGCCTCAGGGATCAGAGGGGCCCGATTTTTTGGGGCCCCTAGTGTATCCGAGGGATACATTTGTTTGTGGCCTGAGGAGGAAACCTTAAATCCTCCTCGGCCGTTTGATTTTGTACTTTCGGTTTTGGGCCATACGGTATCGAGCCGAAGACGCGCCGCGTGTCTAAGTGTTTTCTTCATAATTGTCTTTTGTGTTTTCTTTGTTTCTTGTTTTCTGTACTTGGATTCTCACATGGGACAGACTATAACCACCCCTTTGAGCCTCACATTAAACCACTGGAAAGATGTCCAAGTTCGGGCTAGCAATCGGTCGGTCGAAGTCAGAAAGAGAAAATGGCAGACTCTTTGTGCCTCTGAATGGCCAACATTCAACGTCGGCTGGCCCAGGGATGGAACATTTAATATCGATATTATCTTACAGGTTAAGGAGCGGATCTTTGACCAGGGACCTCATGGCCACCCTGATTCAAATACCTTACATTGTGGTATGGGAAAGCCTGGTTTCTGACCCACTACCCTGGATTTCTCCTTTTGTTCACCCGAAACCCTTACCTAAGTCCCTTCCAGATCCTTCCCCACCCCCTCCACCTTCTGCTCCCCCTACACCCACTTCCTTAAGCTCTACC
>PITA01010722.1:0-70303 GCA_004023965.1 Spilogale gracilis | reverse complement strand
TTTTTTTTTTTAAAGATTTTATTTATTTGACAGCGAGAAACACAGCGAGAGAGGGAACACAAGCAGGGGGAGTGAGAGAGGGAGAAGCAGGCTTCCTGCCAAGCAGGGAGCCCGATGTGGGACTCGATCCCGGGTCTCCGGGATCATGACCTGAGCCGAAGGCAGTTGCTTAACCAACTGAGCCACCCAGGCGTCCCTGGGACATTCCCAGTTTTAACACGTCCCCAGAACCTTGCACCGCCCCTCCAAGTCCCAGGCAAACATGGGCAAATGGTCATGCTGCATCTAATTCTCTCTACAGCTGCACGAGCCAGGAGACCCATTAGCCCCCGTTTTATAGCTGGAGAAACTGGACCTCAAAGGGCTTGAGGATTTTGCCCGGGGCCAAGCAGCTGCTAAGTTCCAGAAGCTAGATTTGGACCCCAGTCTATCTGACCTTCAAGGTCTATGGTGCAAGGAAACTGCCCACAGGCCACAGTGCAGGGGAGAACTTGCGGGTGGGCCCAGGTTTGCAGGGTATCCCCCAGAGCCCCATCTTTTCTCTGAACCCTGGCCAAGGTCCACGGTCCCCACCCAACCCACAGGGCCTCCAGCCTTTCTCCGTAGGGACTGTTTGCTCCCGGATCTCAGAACTGGACCTGGCTCAGGACAGGTGGGCTGTCTACAGCCTTGACCTGGCTGGACTCTTGGGGGCAGGGTGCCCAGGGCAGGGCGCCCAGATGAGGTAGGCCTGGATCTGCCACGGAAGAGCAGCGTGGGAGGCCCAGGCTCCCCTGTGGGGTGGAGGGGTTGGCTGGGATGCGGGCCAAGCCCCCTTCCAGCTGGGGATTCCAGCTGGTTACAGCTCATTCGAGTGGCCGAGTGGCCGAGAGCCAGGGCGCCTGGCTTTGCCGCCCCTCGGTGACTTTGTGACTTTGGGCAAATTACCCAACTTCTAGAAGGCGCTTGGTAAAGAGAGGATAATGATGTCGCCCACCTCTCTGAGGTCTCAGGGACACCGTGCACCAACCGAAACATCTTACAATGATGCCTGGCGGCAATAACAGTGAGTTGTTGCTGTTCTTTTTGTTATTATTGTTAGTGATCTCCTCCTCCCTGAGGCTGGGAACTCAAGCTAATCCCCCCATCCCCGGCTGCCTCAAGGGTCCTGGCAGGCCTGGCTGATGTTCTAGCCAAGGCGAGCTGAGGGGAGAGACTGACACTACCCTCAGAGCCTAAAATAGAGATGAAGCTGCCTCCCAAGCAAGCTTGGCAGGGGGATTTTGCCCATACAAGTCCATAGTCAGTGCCACCGGGCAACCCCTTGGGGCAGGGAGCCTCGGGCCTGGTGGCCTCAGGCCTGCTCTGGCTTCTGCCCGCTCTGCCTGGGGCTGTCCCAAGAATGTCACACGCCCTTTCTCCCTGAGATGGATGACTCTCTGGGGGCTGAGTTTTATTTGAAATCAGTTTAAGAGAAGAGGCCCCGGCTCCAGGCCCCACTCGCTGCCAGACGTGCCAGAGCCAGGACCAAAAGAGGCCCCGAGGGCCGAGATTTCCCAGACGCCCCTCTGGGACGTGGAATTTGGAGCCGCCAGTGCTGGAGAGTGTCTGGGCAAAAGCAGGGGGTTTCAAGAGCCTTCCTGGGGCGCCTGGGATGCTCAGTCTGTTAACCGTCCAGCTCTTGATTTTGGCTCAGGTCATGATCTCAGGGTTGTGTGCTCAGTGGGGGGTCTGCTTGTCCCTCTCCCTCTGTTCCTCTCCCAGCTCTCTCTCTCTAATAAATAAAATATTAAAAAAAAAAATTCCTCTAGAAACAGACTTCTAGGTGGCTGTTCAGTCATGGGTCACTTCAGTCCTCTTTGTCCTAGAAGGAAGCGCGTCCCTCAAACCCTGTCCCTGTCGCCTCAAAGAGACAAGGCCTTGGAGCCCGTCCAAGAAAAGGCACCTACGTTTAAGGGGGAAAGGCAGATCTTGAACCTCACCTCTGACATGTGGGAGCTCTGTGACCTTGGTCTCGACACTTAACCCGTCTGTACCTCAGACTTATCGTCTGGTAAATGGGGATGATAATGCATGTCTTACAGGTTTGTGGTAGGGATTGAAGATGTAATGAAGGATGGAATGAACAAGGGTAGGTGTGGCACACAGTGGGAGTTCTGCACGTGCTCAGCTTTATTCCTCGGCTCACGAGATGGCATGGGTGGCTGAGAGTTTGGGTGGGGCCATGACATCTGTTTCGGCTCCTAGAAGCAGCACGCAGGGTTCAGCTCTCCCTGAAGGTGGGTCAGGCCCTTGAGGGTAGGAAGAAGGCTATTACATGAGACGGCATTCACCCAGCACATGTGTAGACAAAGGCTTGGTCTGGCCTGGAGTGGGGTATCGTTCTCTGATGATCCTCCAACCACCTTCCAGGCTTCTCTGTCTCATCATTCCCTTCAACTATGCCAACACTTCAGTGCTCGAGAACATCTCCCAGATGCTTCCCAAACTCCAGGATGTCATCCTGTGGGGCTGCCCTTCTCTCCAGGCCATGGACAGATGCTCAGTGACTGCTTTTGGGGGAGGTGGTAGGGACCCTGACCACTGTGAGTTTAGACACTTCCCCCCGGGGATGCAACCAGATTGCAGAAAGCTAAGAGAGGTGACCCCGCAGCCCATGGTCCAGGACTGGCGACCTGGACTGCGGGGGTCTGTCCGTGCTCTGGTCACCTCTCAGGGCTGTCCTGAGCCGTCAGGGCAGGGAGCCATCAGGCAGGGAGCCGTCGGGCAGAGAGCAGTGTCAGGGGGGGACTGATCAGCCCCCTGGGGCCATCCTGTTTGGTCACCATGGTGTGCAGGATTTTTCAGAGCCTCATTTTCTTTATCTGTACCAGGAGGGCTTGTTGAGACCGTGTGGGCTCAGTGGTCTAGAAGGTGGGCTTGAGGCCAGCTGCCTGACTTTGTATAGTCAGCCTCCCTCATGGGACCTGGGTCCAACTACGCAAGTTATTTAGCCTTTGGGGACCTCTTTCCCGCCACTGTAGAATGCCAGTGGTGACAGAACCTGTCTCTTAGGTTTGCCACTTTAAATGGCCCGAGGCACCTGGAGACCCAGGCTGAATGCTTGCTGGATCCAGCTGCGTACATTGGCGAGCTCCCAGTGCTAATCCTGTGTACAGAGGAGGAAACTGAGGTCCAAGCTCACAGAGCTAGTCAGTGTCAGAGCCAAAGGGTTTGGCTCCAGAGCCCACATTCTTAATAAATACATCTTAGCTTCTAGTGTTACTGTGGTTGTGTGATTGAAATTGACCACGATGCCCCAGTGTTCCATAAACGTGCCCCGTTATTGCTATCGAATAGGACAAGTGTTCAGTGTTCCCAGGCCTGTGCTTCTCCCAGCTGCTGGAGGGGATTCTGATGTTTCTCCCTTCCCCCCACCCAGCCAGGAGAGTCTCCAGGCCAAGCTCGGCCCAGGGCCGCGGCCAGGACTTGGAGGAGAAGAACCAGGAGAGCTGGAGGGAAGCACCAGAGAATTGAGGGTGGGAAATAAAGCTGGAAGAAGAAGAAAAGCTGAACATTAAAAAAAAAAAAATGTGGCTCAGAGCTTATGAACCAGTCTCTTAAGTGCCCTTTAAGAGAGGTGAGTTAAAAATGCAGCTATTTAATTGTGAACTATCATTTGTGCTATTTGAATCCAACACCACTTAGAGACTGAGCCATGTGGGTCCTGCCCTCAGCCGGGTTATATCTAGTGCTACATCTGGGCCTCAGGGAAGCTCTGGATGCCAAGGGGGAAGGTAAGGGAGCTGCTGACTTTTGATGTCTGAGAACCACATGTTGAGTCTTGACACTGTCACATATGCCTTCCCTCTTGGTGTGATGAAACACGTCACCTTCCCTTGTCCTAAGGCCTTCTGAAGTCTAGGGGGACTCAGACCAGCCAGTGATGGTACACATCAAGGGTCTCACTTGCACCCAAGTGAGGTCTGAAGCAAAGCCCCTCTCCAGGCAGCCCCCACTGGGCAATGAGGTCTGGAGGCCAGGGCTACTGGGGGCAGTGGGAACCCATCGATGTCTGGCTCAAAGAGCCTTTGTTATTAACTCTCTGGTGCAGTCAAGTGGGATTGGAGGGCCAAGAGGTCTTGTAGGGGTGATGTGATGAAATGGGCTGAGGCCTGGGATGGTGTTTTAAAAATGAATCTATTACCTATTTCCATCAGTTGTTCAATAAACCACCGAATTTATCCTGGTTAAAGAAAAAAGTACAGGGGCGCCTGGGTGGCTCAATTGGTTAAGCGACTGCCTTCGGCTCAGGTCATGATCCCGGAGACCCGGGATCGAGTCCCACATCGGGCTCCCTGCTCTGCCTGCTTCTCCGTCTCTCACTCCCCCTGCTTGTGTTTCCTCTCTGGCTGTGTTTCTCTCTGTCAAATAAATAAAATCTTAAAAAAAAAAAAGAAAAAAAAAAGAAAAAAGTACATCTTATAAGTGTAATTATAGATCGGAAGATTCATTCAGATATCCAGATGATTAAAATGTGAACAAATTGTGTATCTTAGAATTGAGGGACTCTGCTGCTCACAGAAGGGCATCCTTGTGGGGCTCAGTCGATTAAGCTCTAACTCTTGATTTTGGCTCATATCATGATCTCAGGGTCATCTCAGATCAGCCCCTGCATTGAGCCCCTCCTTGGCTTCCACACTGGGTGTAGAACCTGCTTAAGATTCTCTCTCCCTCTCCCTCAGAATCTCCCATCCCTCTCCCTCTCTTTAAAAAAAAAAAAAAATGCATGTCCTTGTTACTCTGAGCAGACAAGTCACCCTCAGCAGCCCTCAGTTCTCTCTTCTCTCTGTCCTCCCTGGACATAACCATCTTCTCTCTTATCAACTGCCGCTAAATGTAAGGCCAGAGGCTGCCTGCTCCAAACGACTTTTTGGCGATGGAAAAACTAGAATCAGGGGACTGATATGTACATGAGAGGTAATAAAGCATCCTCTCATTCATTCATTCATTCATTCAATCAATCATTCAGCAAATACCAACACTTCATATGTGCAGACAGTGCTCTGGGGAGCTGGAGATCAAGTGGAAAAATGGTCCAAGTTGACTTGGATCTTTAGTGCGCACTTGTTACATGACAGGCATCATTGAAATCAACTCCTTTTATGTCTAAGTGGATAATGTAAGGGGCAGAGTCTCCCCTCCTCCCGTGAACTCCCCTGCAGGGGGTTCTGCTGTGTCCTGAGGTAACAATCCCCAGTAGGATGCAGAGCGATCCTTGGGCTGCTGATCCTAGTCATCAAAGCTGAGACAGAAGCCCACATCGTATGAAGTAGGTAGCTAGGAGCAACCAATGAACTTGATTATCTGCACTCAGAACCCTTTCCTCAGTCTCCTGAGAAGTCATTGGGGCTGGTAAACAGCAACAGAAAATGGGAAAAATGGCAAGAGGGCACCGGAAGTCCAGATAACTCCATGAGGTTCCACTCCCATGGAATCCAGGATTAAGGAGCTTGCTCCAAATTCTTAAGAAGAATTTGTAAACATATCCGTGGAAGTTACCTCTCTCCTTCATCAGTTAGGCAAATGGCCTGATGGCAAAGCTGGGAATAAAAAGTCCAAATAAGGAGGTGCCTGGGTGGCTCAGTCAGCTAAGCATCCAACTCTAGTTCTCAGCTCACGTCACGAGTTCAAGCCCCACAATGGGCTCCATGCTGGGTGTGGAGCCTACTTAAGAAAAAAGAAAGGAATGTTAAAAAAAAAAGTCCAAATAAGTTAAATACTGTGTTGTACACAGGGCCTGCAATCTGGGGCTCTTCCAATATTTCCAGCCTTTGGAGAAGACTCCACGATGAGCCCCTACATGTCCCTCTCCTCACGTCACTGTGATTGGACTTCCTCAGTATCTCAGATGTGGTCACGTCTCCCCATTTCCACTGCTCCCTCTTTGGCTCTCCTGCCTGGGCACCTTCTCAACTGGTACAGCCAACCTCTCCACCCCATCAATTAGGTCAAATCCATCGCCCCTATCACCAGCTCTGGCATGCGCACTCCTTCATGGCACTTATTGTGGTCCTTGCTAGGGATTGATGAATGAGCTTGTATAAGTAATGGCTACCTCCCCCACTTCCTATAACCTCCTCGAGTGCAGGGACTACATCTGTTTTCGCTCATCCTTCTGCCCTGCACTTAGCACGAAGCTAGGAAGGAGTCTGAAACATACTTTGCCCAAGACTTTGTAAACATATCACCCTTTACACTAACTCACTCTCTCTGTGGATCCTTAGGGCATGCGATAATTCTTTGCAAATGGATAAATAAGGGAATAAAGCTGTTTTAAATATAAAAGAAAGATAATTTTTTTATATGCATGAAATCAGCTTGTCTTCTCCCCTACCAAATGCTGAGGAAATATTTCAAGACTTTCCATTTGGAAGGACATTTTGGCCTGTTCAGAGGTTATATGTGGGGTGGATCCCCTTTCAAACTGTGTGTGTGTGTGTGTCCGTGTGTTTAAGAGGTTAAGAGAGTGTTCTCTGGAAAGTATACACAGAGGAAGACAGGGAAGAGTCTATCTGATTATCTATTAAGATACAACACATCCAACTGTAGGCTCTGATGACTTAGAGTAAGTAAAAACTTGCCAAATATTTGCACAGCGAGTGCAAACAGGAGGGAATCATTATTCTGATGCTGAGGATATTAAGGAGTGTAGGAGCAAAGGTAAGAGTCTCCTTCATGGTCTTGTACTTTCCATCTGGCCAAATCTCCTCCCAGATGCTGCTGTGGCCCTTGGGAGGAGGTGAGAGCCCAGGACATAGTCTGCTGTGGTCAGCAGGGCTGCTGTGTGGCTCTGGACACACCCTTCCCCCCACCCCCGCCTTTACACCTGCTCTGTACTCAGCCATCCAACAAGACCTGACACTGGCTAGGTGTGGACAAAGAGGCCCCAGCTCATACTGTTTTGGGGAGTGAAAATTTGATTGATTTTTGCTGGGCAATTCAGCAATACCTATCAAAAATGTAAAGACTTACCTACCTCGGTTATGGCAAATTCTCTTCTAGAACTATATTCCATAGATATACTGGGACTTGTGTGCAGATGGATGTGTGAAGATGTCCACTGCAGTGTTATTTATGCCGGCAAAAAAAGAAATCAGAGTAATTTAATATCTACCCTAGGAAATGGCCTGATAAACTGTGCCTGTCCTTACTGTGCAGGATTATAAAGCCGCAGAATGGTTTTCCCCACATTCCTCTCCAATGGTTCTTTCTGACTCCACAGTGTTTCTTCTCAGTGCCCTCTTTTGAGTTCACCTTCTCTCAATAACAAAGAATTATCTGGTCCCAAATGTCGATAGTGCTAACGATGAGACACCCGGGCTAGGCCAGGGCCTGAGACACAGGAAGTGTGTGATAAATGACCAGAGTCTGACACACATTAGGAGCTCAAAAAATAATTGAGGGAAAGAGAATGAGGTAGATCCACATACGCCAACAGGGAGAGAAGTCTAAGGTATGTTGTAAAAAAGGCCAGGTACAAAATAGTGGGTTTATTATTATCACTTTTTGGTTAAAAATGCCATAAACAAATGACTATGCCTGTCTATGGACAGGAGATGTGGGTAAAAGAACACAAGTAAGTCTTCATGTTTGTCTCTATGAGTGGGGCAGCGTTCAGAGTGGGAAACGAGGGAAAACGTTGGCTTTGCATTTCATGGGGTTTTTGAGCTGTTTTGATTTTAGATCCTGAGCACATAGTGATTCTAGAATACCCACCCCCACCCCCACCCCCACCAAACCCAGCTTCATTAGAAAACCGAAACCAGAACATCAGGACGTCCTGGTCTACCTCGGTCGCCGTGAGGCTTGGATGTAGGAAGTGGACTGGGCCAGGGAAGCTGGATGTGGGTTTTCCCAGCCTGCAGCGGGGCTCCCCTTCCCCGTCAACCACTTCCGGCTCTGAGCTCCTATCCGCTGGTCTTCATATCAACTCTGAGAGGAAGGCCTGCCACCATTTTTACTGTTGAGAAACTGAAACCGAAGAATTATAGAGCCTTGCTGAGGGGCAGACAGCAGGAAAGTGTCCTTTTGCCTTTGATCCTACAGATAACTGGTGGGAGGGGCTGTGTATTAGGTTTCTGGTGCCGTGAAACAAAATTTCCCCCAACAGCAGCTCAAGACAGCCAACATTTATTGCCTCGCAGCTGCTGAAGGGCAGTGGTCCCTCGGGACATCGCTGTCAGGCGGTGGGCTGGCCTGCTGTCCTCTGAAGGGGGAGGATCTGCTTCCCCCTCATCCTGGCAGGCCTCAGTCCCTCAGTGGCTCTTAGAGGCAATGACTTAGAGGCACTAACCTGAGACAGAAGCACAGTGTTTCATGATCTCATCTCAGAAGTGACATGCTGTCACTTCCGGCCACACAGTACAGCGTGGGAGGAGGCTACGCAAGGGCATGGGATGATTGGGGGACGTCTCGGAGGCTGGTGACCACAGGGCAGCTCCTGGCAGAGTCTTACTCTGAAAGCCCGGACTCTATCTCTGGGTGACCTCTGGGGCAAGAGCCATAGAAGGACCTACCTGGACGAGAGCGGGGGTGCAGGGGGACGCAGGGGTCCGGGCCTCCACAGCACTTCCCTGCGTGGGCTTCTGCTCCAACCCTGACATTCCACAGGCAAATCATCTTGTCCTCTGGCTCTCAGCACCCTCCATCCAAGGCCAGTGGGGACTTGGCTACCTTAGCCTTCCCTCCTCTCAGGGATGTGGTGACACAAATGTGGGGAGTGCCCAGGAGCCAGCGGGCACCATCAGTGCTGTAGTCACGGGCGAGGGTGAGCTGTTCTGGAAAAATGATTTCATCAAGCTGGCCGTGTGACACGTGCTAGGTGAACACTTGGTGAGAGACTAATGGCCCCTTTTCTAAACACACGTATTGAATGTTCATCACTGCTAGATCCTTTGCTAGGCCTGCAATTCATGCATTACATCAGTGTTTGCCCCCAACACCCACTGTGAGGTTGGCAGTAATATTAGTAATATCAGCCCCATTTTACAGGTGGGAAACTGAGGCAGAGGAGGTTCAGCATATTGCACAAAGCCATTCAGGACTTATATCCAAATGGGGATGGTTCCAAAGCCTCTGTTCTTGCCTCTGCCTCCGACCCACTCTCCTCCAGTGTGAATCAGGGCCCCTTAACAGGGAAGGCATGAGTCTGGGGCCTTAAACCTCACAGGCCTCTAAGTCCTCTATTCCTCACTAATGTGTCAGAGAAAGTGCAGTCCCAAGACGAGAAGCAGCTTCTTCCCTCCTTGAGTAGGAGGCAGAGCCCAGACACAAAACCTCCTAAGGAGCCAGCTGGTGGTCTTTTACTTCTGTCTGGAAGTCCAGTCCTCATGCCAGCCCCTCCGAAGTACTTCTGCAACAGGCGTGACATGGTTCATTTTCAGGAGTGGAGCTTATTTCTAGGAGGTAGCATGCTAGAAAGAGCCTCAGCCTCAGCAAGACGGAGATCTGTGTTAAGTCCTTGGGCAAAGATTTAACTTTTCTGAGCCTCAGCTTCCATATCTGCTCAATGGGGACAATCACACTAATTCCTTAGTTGTTAGGATTAAATGATACTTGAGCAGTGAAAATACCTGGTATGTGGTAAGCACCAAATCATATTTGATTCTTTGTTGCAGAAGCTCCAACTCTCCCTCCAATAAAAGTGTTCTTATTTGCATTAAAAAGGGGGCCTCGGTCTAACCTATTGGGGTTTTTTTCCCCCTGTGTGACCCTAATGTCCCCAAACACTTTTTCCAACCAGTGAAAACTTCCACAGCATTGATGGGGGCTTTCTCTTCTGTGCCTTGATAAAACCAGACCTGAAGCCCCCACGAAAAGGGAGACTTGATGTAGCTGGCTTAATTTCAACAAAATGCCTCTCTAGTGGGCCAGGTTGGGGGAAGTTCCTGCAGTTTTTCTGGAGTGGAAAAACCCCAGGTTGCTGGGTGGTGGCTGCCCCGGGTACTGCTGGCCAGCTTAGTCACGGTGAGGCCGGCCTAGGACGTGGTTTGATTCCAGCAACTGAGGTCCCTTGGGGAGTAGCTGCTTCTGTCCTGGCTGAGCTGGGGGGAGGGTGTGTGGGAGGGAGCGCAGGCATTCTAGAGACACTCATCTAGTCTGCAATGGGACTGGAAAGGATGCCAAATTCTCTCCTAGCTACTCTGGTCTGAAGTTTTGGTCTGAAAACCAGGCCCCTCTAGTTGGCTCACTCTCAAATGGTTGACTTAATAGAACCAGAAAAAGATAGTATGCACTATCTAGGTGGGGATAGGTGGGGAGGTTAGGTGGCTCTCAGGAACTGAAAGGTGGTCAGACCAGGCCTTGAAGGTCATTTCCATTCCCCAAAGGATAGGGCTGCATGATTTGGGACTTTCCTCTAGATCAAGTAGATAAGAATGGGGGCTCATAGACACACCTGCTGCAGCATTGCTAGGGGAGAAGCAGGGCGAAGAGCCAGGACCCAGGGTGGTTAACGGAAAGGGCACCAGATAGCCAATCTGAGCTCTGAATGACCTTGTGACCGCAGGCAAACCACTTCCCTCTCTGATCCTCAGTTTCCCATTTATAAAGGAGAACATGCTCCTTCCCAGACCCTTCCAGCTATGGAAATCTCTGGTTCATTTCTGGAGTTGTTGCCTCCTCCCTGGTAATCTGGAGATTTGCTAGTACACAAGTATTTATGGAACATTTGGCACCTTGTTAGGTGAGGTGGGAGAAACCAGTTGTTTCAGAGTCAGTTTCTGTCCTCCTGGAGCTCATCAAGGACACTCACATATATACAGGTGCACACACACACACACACACACGAAGAAGTGGTTACCCTATACCGAGTGGATGGTGCCTATTACAGGGGACCAGAGGAAAGGAGATCAAGGCGGCAGAGGGTGGTCCAGAAAGACTTTTTGGAGGAGGTGGAATTTGAGATAGGCTTTGGAAGATGGGGATAATCCATCAGTTTAGGAGAAGGGAGCAAGGTGTCTGTGCAGGACCTGGTGAAAATTTGGAACTCACACATACAGTTGTGTGGGCTGTACACTGCACAACTCCAAGAGGCACCCTTTGTGTTGTAGTCCATGGGATTAGCACTCCTTGTGTATAACCTCCCTGGCTTTATGTGACAGCCCTGGAAAAAGTGCTGGGATAGGTGTCTCCCTGGGCAGCTGGAGTGAGGAAAAATAGCCCCTGGACTGCCCATTTGCCCTTCCCACTCCCGGCCTAGGATGGAACAATTCTCTTGGCCTTGGGACGCAAGCTCTGCTCCTTCCTGAACAAGGCTCCAAGTGTTTATGAAAAAAAGTTCAAAGAGATTGGATTTAGATGCTTTTCCCATTGCTTTGTGGAATCCTCAACAAGTGGCATAACCTCTCCAGGCCTCGGTTTCCTCCTGAAAGTGGGCATCATTAGAGTTCCTCTCTACCGGCTGTGGAGGAGGGGAGAGAAGACTATGTATGTAAAGTGCTAGTCCCGGGCTTGAGAAATGAAGCATGTTATGAAGACGGACTTGGGGACAGAAAGGATGGGTGCATTGGCTCCTGGGAGCTTCTGGGTGCTGGGGAGGGTTGGGTGGGGGGCAAGGAGCTGGTGACTGGGCTGTGCAAAAGCCACTGCCAAATAGCAATGATTTTACCAGAAACCTTTAACTGCTCCCAAGGCACTCGCAGGCCTTGCGGGAGACTGTTTTAGGAAATGTTTTGTGAAGAACTTCGGAGCCAGGGCCCCAGGAGGTTGGAGTTCTTTTCCATGCCCCACAGGGATGCTGGGCCGCTCCCTGCATCTGGGCCTCTGTGTGTCCATCAGCACACTGGCAGGGGGAAGGACTTCATAGTCACTAGACTCCTTGGCCATCCTGGGTGCTGCCCAGCCCAGGTACACCTGGGAGAAGCTGAGCTTTCCAGCGAACATCATGACTCCAGACAGACTGCTCAGCTGGACTGCTGTGAACTCCCAGCCGCAGGGTCTGTCGGGCAGTCTTAGCTTCGTCCTGCTCTCACCAGCTCTGCAGACACAGGCCTGCACAACAGGAAGGCCTGAGCCACCGCCTTCCACCCAGGTTTGCCTTCTGGACCCAGGAATCTGCAAACAGTCAGGACAGAAGCTTCTCCGGAAGCCTTGGCCTACAGAAAGTGAACGGCCTTCGCTTGGTGGGGGCACCAGCCCCTCCGTCCTTCAGGACCCATTCTAGAAGGGTTTCCAGGCTTAGGGCCAGCGTAAGAATGACTTAAAAAATAATAACTGCTTATTTTTTAATAAAACAGATCTATTGAGATATAATTTATTGATATAAGTCACAGATCTTAAAATTCATCCTTTGAAAGTATCCAATTCAGTGATTTTAAGTATATTCACCAAATTGTATGACATTCAGTCCCCATTATCTAATTCCAGAACATTTTCCTCAAAGAAACTCGGACCCAATTAACAGTCACTTTCCATTCTCATTTCCTCCCTGGCAACCACTAATCTCCTTTCTGTCTATGAATTTGATTATTCTGGGCATTTTGTGTAAATGGAACCATACAGTCTTTTATTTAGTATAATATTGCCAGTGTTCACGCATATTGTAGGATATACCAGTACTTTTATTTCTTTTTATGGCTGAATAATATTCCATTGCATGGATAGACCACATTTTGTTTACCCATTCATCAGCTGGTGAACTGGTTTGTTTCCAGCTTTTGGCTATAATGAATAATACCATTAGGAACATTTTTGCATAAGTTTTTGTCCTCACCTGTGTTTCAGATTCCCTTGGGCATGTACCTGGTGGTGGAACTGTTGGGTCATGTGATAATGCTAAGTTTAACTTTTTGAGGAATGGCTAACTGTCTTCCAAAGTGTCTGCATCACCTTATAGTCTAACAAGCAGTGTATAAGAGTTACAATTTCTCTATGTACTTGCCAACACTTGTTTTTTATTTTAGTCTGTCCATCCTAATGAGTGTGTGTGGTATCTCATTGTGATTTGGATTTGCATTTCCTCATGACTAATAATATTGGATCTTGTTCCAAGAGCTTACAGCCTATTTTTGTAATTTCTTTGAAGAAATGTCTATTTAAGACATTTTCCCATATAATAAATTGGGTGGTTTTTCTTGCTACTATTGGGGTGTAAGCATTCTTTATATATTCTAACTATTAGGTTCTTATCACATAGAGGATTTGCAAATATTTTCTCGCACTCCAAAGATGGTTCTTTTACTCTCTTGATAGTGTCCTTGGAAATACAAATTTTAATTTTAATTTTGACACGGTCCAATAATTTTTTTTCTTTTGTTACTCAAATTTTTGGTGCCCTATCTAAGAAATCATCACCTTACCCAAACTCATGAAGATTGACTTCTATGCTTTTCTTCTAAGAGTTTTATAGTTTCAGCTGTTACATGTTCGTCTCTGACCCATTATGAGTTATTTTAAATATGGCAGGGGTCCAGTCTCCCCCTTTTGCATGCGGATATCCAGTTGTTTCATATCATTTTTTGAAGGCTATGATTACCCCAATTCAATTGTCTTGACACTTGTGGAAAATAAATTAACCATAAATGCAAGGGTTTATTGCTAAGATCTCACTTCTGTTCCACCCATCTATATGTTTGCCTTTTTTTCCAGTACCACAGTCTTGATTACTGTAACTCTGTAGTAAATGTTGAAATTGGAAAGTATGTGTTCTCCAGCTTTCTTTTTCAAGAAATTTTCTTTTCCAAAATTGTTTTGCCTATGTAGGTCCCAAATAAATTGTTTATCACCTTGTCACTGTCTGCAAAAAAAGGCAGCTATGATTTTGATAAGGATTTTTATTCAATCTATGGTTCAATTTAGAGATTATTACCATCTTAACAATTTGTCTTTCATCCATAAACATGAGATGTCTTTCCATTTATTTAGATCTTCTTTAGTTTCTTTCAGTGATGTTTTATAGCTTTAAATGTACAGATCTTACACTTCCTTTGTTAAATTTATTCCTATTTGTTTCCTCGATTTCATTTTCGAATTCTTTATTGCTAGAGGGTAGAAATACAACTGATTTTCAGATTTTGACCTCATATCCTGCAATCTTGCTGAATTCATTCATTAGCTCTAAGTGTGTGTGTGTGTGTGTGTTTGCATGCACTTGTGCACACGTTTCCTTAGGATTTTCTATATATAAATCATGTCACCTGCAAATAGTTTCCTCCTCCTCCTTCTTTTTTGTAATTTGGATGCCTTCTATTTTATTTTATTTTTCTTGCTTAATTGTCCTGGCTAGAACCTCCAGTGTAGTACAGAATAGGATTAGTGAAAGCAGACATTCTTCTCTTGTTCCTGATCTTAGGGGAAAAGCTTTCAGTCTGTCACCATTAAGAATGATGGTAACTGTTAGGGCACCTTGCTGGCTCAGTAGGAAGAGCATGTGACTCTTGATCTTAGGGTTGTGAGTTTAAGCCCCACGTTGAGTATAGAAATTACTAAAAAAAAAAAAAAAAAAAAAAAAGGAGATGTTAACTGCAGATTTTTCATACATACCCATTATCAGGTTGAAGAAGTTCCCTTTTGTTCCCTAAAAAAAAAAAGGAGATGTTAACTGCAGATTTTTCATACATACCCATTATCAGGTTGAAGAAGTTCCCTTTTGTTCCTATTGAGTACTTTTATCATGAAAGGTTGTTGGATTCTGTCAAATGATTTTTCTGATTCTATTAAGATCAAATGGTTTTAATCCTAATTCTATTAATATGGTATATTACATTGATTTTTGGGTGTTAATGTAACCTTGCATTTATGGGATAAGTCCCACCTGGGTTATGGTGTGTAATCCATTTTATGTGGTGCTAGATTCAGTTTGCTAGTGTTTTGTTTTAAGTTTTTATGTCTGTATTTATAAGGCATATCCTTGTGTGATTTTTTTTTTCTTTTGCTAGTTTTGTCTGGGTAATACTGGCCTCACAAAATGAATTAAGAAGCTCCTTCCTTTTCTATTTTTGCGAAGAGTTTGAACTGATTCTTCCTTACATTTTTTTTAAGTTACTTTCCTTTTTTAAGACTTTATTTATTTATTTGACAGAGAGATAACAAGTAGGCAGAGAGGCAGGCAGAGAGGCAGGGAGAGAGAGTGGAGGAAATAGGCTGCCTGCTGAGCAGAGAGCCCGATGCAGGCCTGGATCCCAGGACCCTGGGATCATGACCTGAGCCGAAGGCAAAGGCTTTAACCCACTGAGCCACCCAGGCGCCCTTTACCTGTTTAATATAATTCACCAATGAAGCCATCTGGGTCTGGACTTTTCTTTGTAGGAAGATTTTGACTACTACGTCTTTTTCTTTACTTACCACAGGTCTATTCAGATTTTCTATTTCTTCTTGAGTCAACTTTAATAGTTTGTGTCTTTCTAGGAATTGTCCATTTAGTTTATATTTCTAAGTTGTTGGCATATGGTGGTTGATAGTAGTCCCTTATAATCACTTTTTTCTGTAAGGTTAGTCTTCTTGGTACTATGCCCTCTCTTTCATTTTTTATTTTAGTAATTTTAATATATATTTTTTCTTGGTCAGTCTAGCTGAAGTTTGGTCAAATTTTTTTTGATTCAGTAAATATTTTTTGAGACCTACACTGTATTAAACATTATTCTTTTTCTTTCTTTCTTTTTAAACATTTTTTTCCTTTTAAAAAAAATTTAATTCTGGTACTGTTAACATACAATATTATATTAAGAGGTTTGTCACTTGTATTATCTTTTCAAATAACCAACTTTAGGTTTTGTTGATTTTCTGTATTGTTTTTCTGTTCTCTACTTCATTTATTTTGCTTTAGTTTTTATTATTTCTTTCCTCCTGCTTGCTTCTGGTTTAGTTTGTTCTTCTCTTTATTATTTCTTTATTTTTAATTGAGATATAATTGACATGAATAATATTATATCAGTTTCAGAAGCACATCATAATGATTTGACATATGTATATACTGTGAAATGATCACCACAATAAATCTAGTTAACATCATGTGGTGGGAACTTTTAAGATCTGCCTTCCCAGCAACTTTCAAACATATAATACAGTATCAGTAACTCTAGTCACCAGGTTGTACATTACATCCTATGACTTATTTATTTTATAACTGGAACCTTTTACTTTTGACCCCCTTCACACCCACTTCACACATTTCTTAACTTTTTAAGGTGGAAAATTAGGTTATTTATCTGAGATCTTAACCCTTTTAAATATAGATGTTTACAGCTGTAAATTTCCCTCTAAGCACTGCTTTAACTGCATCTCATAAGTTTGGTACATTGTGTTTCATTTTTACTCATTTCAAAGCATTTCTAATTTTACTTGTGCTTTCTTCTGTACTCCATGGGTTATTTAAGAGTGTGTTGTTTAATTTCTACATATTTCCTCCAGTTTATTGATTTCTAATTTTATTCCATTGTGTTCAGAGAACATACTTTGTATTACTTAAGTCCTTTTAAATTTATTGAGACCTGTTTTATGGCATAAAGTATGGTCTGTCCTGGACAATGTTCCTTGTGGACATGGGAGGAATGTGTTTTCTGCTTTGTTGGGTGGAGAGTTCTTTAAATATATTAGATTTAGTTGGTTTATAGTGTTCAAATTTTCTATTTCATTTCTGATTACCTGTCCAGTTATTGTGTATCCTTATTGAAAGTGGGGGTAAATTCAAAATCTGGACTTCCTTGGGGATATTTTGATTGACTGCTTTTTCCCCCCCTGGATATGGGCCAGACTTTCCCATTTCTTAGTGTGTCTTACAATTTTGTTATTGTTGAAATGTAGACATTTTCAATAATACAGTGTAGCAACCCTGAAAATCAGAGTGTGTCCCATCACTAGGGTTTGTTATTGTTGCTCTTTGCTGGATGGGTTCTGTGAAGTCTGCAGTCTCTATCACCCATGGCCCCTGAAGCCTCTGCTTGTTAGTCTACCGGTCAGCTGATGATTGGACAGAGATTTCCTTAAATGCCAGATCCGGTAAGTCTGAGAGACTTTGTTAAGGGGCTGTGCATGCTTGTGTTGGGGCATGTGTTCAGTGTGCTGGAAGACAGTTTACAACTTGGCCGTTAGCCTTCATCTCCTTGTGTGGAGGCTCAACATCAAGAGGTTAAGGTCTTTCCTAGGTGTGCTCACAGCCCTGTGCATGTATGTGGAATTCTAGATTCCCAGGAATATATTAGTACTTTCACCACCTTCTGTGGACATTCCATTCTTGTGTCTACTTTTAAGTTTTTAGCCCTCAGTGGGGCTGGGAGAGCAAAAAAGAGGAGAGAAAGGAGCTAACGTTTGATGAGCACTTACTATGTGCCAGGCCCAGTGTTAGTGCTCTCACCATGAACCTCTTTACCTGATTCTTATGAGAATGCAATTGATTTTTTTTTTAAATCACCTCAAATCATGTTGTGATGGCAAAACACTGCTATGATAGAAGCATGAAAAACAGAAGAGAGTTCGCCATTTGACCAGCTGTGTGTCCCTGGGCATATTTCTTCACCTCTCTGAGCCCTAACCTTTTTATTCATAAAGTAAATATTCCAATAAAAAATCAGCTGAGTTCGGGGGTACCTGGGTGGCTCGGTTGAGTGACCGACTCTTGGTTTCAGCTCAGGTCATGACCTCAGGGCAGTGAGAACACCTGCATCAGGCTCTGCACTCAGCACAGAGTCTGCTTGAGATTCTCTCTCTTCCTCTCCTTCCACCCCTCCTCCTGTTTGCATATACACATGCTCTCTTTCTCTCTCTCTAAATAAATAAAATCTTAAAAAAAAAAAAATAAAAACAGCTATTAAGTAAGGTATGCTCTAAACGGTATACAGTCAGGGCAAAAGCTGAGCATGACGGGAGCTGGCATGATACCACATTCTACCCAGAAGCCATCCACTCAGATGCTGGGTGTTAGGGTGCGAGAGGACAGGAAGAGGTGTCCAAACAGCACCGTCTAGTAGGATTTTCTGCAGTAATGGGAACTTTCTTCTATCTGGGCTGTCCAATATGGTAACCATTGACCACATCAAGTACTTGAAATGTGGCTAGGATGACTGAAGAATTTCATTTTTCATTTTTACATTGTATTTATTTTTAATTCTTTTAAATTCAAATTCAGACAGCCACGTGTGAGTAGCGGCTGCTGTATGGGAGAGATCAGCTGCAGCCAAGTTCAGCTCAGCGGCTCCGTGGTCTGCCAGCTTCACTGAGGTGGGGTATGTGGATGCAGAAAAGGGTTCTGCCCCTAAGCCTGGACGGTGTGGTTATGCAGTCTTGCCCTAGAGAATTACCCTTTCCATACCTCAGTTTCCACATGTGGAAAATAGGACTAATAATTCCTGCCCCGTATATCATGTTGGCTTGTGATGAGGGTCATATGACTAACACAGGAAAGAATGTTTTATAAATCATTAAATAGTAGAGAAATGGAAAAAAATGGTCTAAAACTATTTTCAGAGTAGATGAGTTTCTCGGAACCAGTGTGGTCTCACTGGGCTGGTGTGGGGCGGCAGCATGAGTGCATTGGGGGTCATGAATCCAGCCTGCCATACAGCCTGGACCCAGGCTTGTGCTCTCGGCCACACAGCCTGGGGCTGAATTCACATGTGGGCCATTCTAGGCTAAAGGAACCAGGAGATCTGATGAGAGGCCCTCAGGGAAAGGATTCTGACCTCAGGTTGGATCCACACGCTTGTCCCAGGTTTCCCCGCCTCAGTGACTGGCAACCAGATCTTGCCACTGGTCCTCCTTGAGGCCTTTCTTCCCCTCCCACTTTGACCTTTTTGCAGAATCGGCCGTGTCTTACCATCCTCACAGGACCACCAGGAACAACATCATCACCACCTCACCCTGGGTGTGTTGCAGTATCTCCTATCTGGCCCCATCCTTGACCTCTGTAACAGCAGTCTTTCCACTACAATCAGGAGATCCTTTCCAATGCTACATCAGATCAGGTCTTGCTCAAAACCCTGCAAAGGCTTCCTGCCCTATGAAGCCTAAATAAAAAACTGCCCAGTTTGGAAGATTCCTTATGGTTCGAAGAGTTCATGCCCTCAGCAACTTAGGGGCCCCTGTTCTGCTTACATTCTGGCCTGATGGCTCGGGACGTAGCCCTCCAGGAGTGCTGGGCCTTGGACTGCTGAGGTCTTGCTTAGGAAGGACAAGGATGGGGTCTATATTGGGGTCCCTAGGGTGGGGACTATAAAAGCAAGAGGACAACTTCTGTAGAGCATGGGTCTCTTGGAAGCAGCTCCCTGGGCCTGGGCTCCTTTCAGACACTTAAGTCAGGGTCCCCTGGGCCTTGGTGTGCTTTTTTTGTCTTTCATGTACTCAGGGGCTCCTCCTGTTTTTCTTGTGAGGAGGCCCTGCAGCCTGCCTCTCCCCTTCTGGTTTATCAGAGTCTAACCCCCAGCATTTCTCTTCTCACTTCCTGAGCAGTAGTTCCTTCGAATTCTCTGGCTTGATGAATTTGCCGAGTCCTGATCTGACATTTCTCCCTCCTCTTCCCCCCTCAGACCCCAAACTGCCGAGCCCCACTCCCCCTGTTTCTCAGAACATAGGCAGGTGTCCAGGAGCTAGCCCCCCCCTCCCCCGCCAATCCCTCTTTTTCTTCTCCGAGCCCCAGAAGGGGCTGGCTACTTCTCAGCTATTTTTATCCTAGGAGCTTTCTCAAGGAGAGAGCAGCATGGTCCCTGAGCCAAAGCATGGGACTTTGTCCCTGTGGAAAAACTCCCCTCATGGGGAAAGAATCTGGATTGGTTTTTTTGCAGGGGGCGGTGTCTTGGCTTGAAAGCTCCAATTTTTGTGCATTCCTTGCTAATTTATCAGGGTTTCAGTTTTTGATATGGTGTGTTTTTATAGGAATGAAAGCAGCACCAGATTATGAATCAGGGCTGGATATCGTCTCTTGTGCAACTGGGATCAGCCTGAGTTTGGGGTTTTAAAAAAAAGCTTCTTACCTTATTTGTGTCAACAGCAGCGTGGAGCGGAGAGGTACACTGAGGCACGGGTGGCTGCGCAGAGCAGAGCTGTGTCCTGACCACCTACTAACCCCAGGTTCTATTTTCTATGCTTATGAGCTCCCTAGGAAGAAAGGACAGCTAGTGTCCAGGTTTTATTTGTGGGGAAGCAGAGACTCAGAGAGGTCAAGCAACTCGCCAAAGGTCTTCCGGGAACACGTGAAAGTGCAGAGATTTACCCCCAGGATCTGGAAAGCACCTGATGGTTCAGCTTCACAGATTTAAATCCCAGCCCTCCCTCACAGTAGCAGTGTGACATGAGGTTTCCCCCTCTGAGCCTTGTGTCCTCGCCTGTAGAGTAAGGACATAACGCTGGCCTTCTGGGGGGTTTTGGAGGATCCAGCGAGATGCTGTGTAAGGAGCTGGGGGGCAGAGAGCTTCTGGGGGCGCTCCAGGTCCCGTGAGTTCCTGAAGAGCGGGGTGTCCGTCGGGCTCCCCAGGCATGTCTGCAGAGGTTCCTGCACCTTGTTTTTCTTGTCGTGGGAGTTGGCCTCTCCAGTGGTCTTAGAAAAATCTGATGCCTGGACTGTTGTGCCCTTTGAAGATGCCTCTTTTTGAAGAGAGGAAAAGGGAGGGAGGGAAAGAAAGGGAAGTGTCTGCAGAGGTTCCACGGGTTGAGTCTCAGGGTCATCCCTGTGTGAGTCCACGTCCTCTGAGTAGCACATGCCACAGTGGGAGTCAAGAAACAACATATTAATTGGAGGAAACACCTGTGAAGCATGAGGGGGAGGATGGGGAAGGAGGGGGAGACCCTTCAGAGGGGCCATCCTGGTACAGAAGAGAGAACGAAGCGGGAAGTGGGGCAAGACGAGTCTTGCATTGCAGTGCAATTCCAAGAAAGCCTCAGCCAGGCTGATGGGGAGTTCTTGAGCCAAAGTAGGCTGATGGAGGGACCCCCATGTCTGCCAGGAATGGCCCGGGCCAGTCTCCTGGTATTCTCTGGGCTGGGAGCAGCCTCGGGGGAGCAGAAGTGGGCTGCGGGGAGAACACACTGGTGGATCTGGGCAGGCAGGAGCTGGGAGTCAGTGAGCCCCCCAGCAGGAGATGAATGGACCTTTGCACAGCCTTGATGCTCACTTACTCGCTGCGCAACCTTGGGAAACGCCCTCGGGCTCCTGAAGCTCAGACTGAAGCTCAGCATCTGTGAAATGGGGGTGTAATCACAGTATCCCAGGTTTGGGGTTTGTTTCAATTTTCCATCGCGGTGTGACAAATCATCCCTGGCATTTTTGGCTTAAAATGATGATTTCTTATCTTTCATGAGTCTGTGGGTTAATGGGGCTCTAGTTGGGTAGTTTGTTCAGCTTCACGTTTTATTGCCAAGATTACTTGTGGGGCTGAAATCAGAGGGGCGCTGCTGGCTGGGACTGGAATGTGCAAGGCGCCTCTCGCCCCCGGGTGGTCTCTCCCTCTCCCGACTCCATAGGCTGGCCTGACCTTCCACAGCATGGCAGCTGGCTTCTAAGGGCAAGCCTTCCAAGAGGAAGAGCCCCAGGGCCTGGGCGCTTGTCACGGCCCTGCTTGTATCATGCTGGCTACTGCCCCAACGGCTGGAGCACATGGCATGGCCAAGCCCAGAGCTGGCATAGGAGGGGACGCCACGGAGGCACACATCGTGACCGCCAGTGTTGCCGGCTGCCCAGGGCTGTGGATGAGGGGGAGTGATAATGTTGCTAAGTGCCTCAAACATGTGCCCAATAAACAGTGACTGGAATAGGATGGAACTGCTTTTCTGAAGGGTTCAGGGGGTAGAAGGAGCCCTCTCTGGCCCCGAGGGGAACTTAGCAGAGTGGGCTGGTAGGACGAAGGATTTCAGAGCCTTATATCTGTCCAAGAACTCCTAGGAAGAAGGGAGGTGGTAGGAACCAGCTTCGGGGGATCTGGGTATGGGGGAGAGCCAGGTCAGCAGAAGCTCAGCAAGTCAGGGCAGGCCTCTCAGGGGACAAGAGGACTTCCTGCCCAGAAATTTCCTGGTGGGAAGGATAGCGCACATGTGGACAACTGGAAGAAGTCCTGTAGAAGTTCAGCTGGCCGACTCCTGGGTCTGCCGGGAGGAGGCGGCTCCCTCTGGAATGTTCCATATAATAGCTTCCGTGTCAGGAGACTGGCGAGCATGCAGTAGGTCTCAGTAGCCATGGATTGAAAGATGGAAGTTTAAATAATCAGGCAGAAGAACAGTCTGGAGGATAGCTGGACAGAGTTTGGAAGGGGGGATGCTCAAATTTATATTGATATAATATATCTCAACCCCCTTCCGTTCTGTCTTCACAGATGGGCAGCTGATGCCCAGAGATGCTTATTAACAACTTATAGCCACCTAGTGTGGAGGTGGCCGGGCTGGGTCTTGAACCCCGGGCCCCTGACAGTAGCCCCGTGTAGATCACACTCCCGTTCCCCCATCCAGAGAAAGAGACATCTCAGGGGTCACAGCAAACGGGGTCAGAGAACAAGCAGATGAGCTCAGTTACCTGCCAAGACCTGACTGTCCCCCCCCGCCTCCCCAGGGAGCCAGGCCACTTGGTCACCCCACTGCTGTCTCCCAGCACGCCCAGGGCCAAGGTCACTCGGTCTCCCTCCCAGGACCTGGGCTCTCAGATGGGGCCCCTTCCTCTTTGAAGTGAGTAGATCCTGTCACTGGAACATGAAACAAAGCCCCTTTCTTTGTGCCCGAGGTGGGAAACTGAACCCCGGGCAAGTGGAGAAAAGGGTGGCTGGAACAAACTCCTCTTTGGCGGCCAGAGCAGGAAGACCTTGGGGAAAAGCAAACAGAAGGGGCCCAGAAGAGGCCGACTTCACTGAGCCGCAGCCCCGGCAGGGAGAACGGCGTATTCATGGTGGAAGAGGGAGTGAATGCTGGCAGAGTACGGAGTCCTGGAGGGCAGGGGAACGCTGCCATCCAGAGAAATCCAGGCAACGTAAGGACCTGGAGGAGGAGGAGCAGGAGGGGAAGGCATTTGGCAGGAGAGGGAGTGGCGGGGAGGGAAAGAGCAGGAGGGCCGCCGGGGGCAGCCAGCACACCGGCCCATGGGCTCTCGTGTTTTCCCTGGCAGACCCACTTTGTTTGCCTTGGAAGGTGAATCTCAGTCTTTGGGGGAACCTAATGAAAGCTGTGGTCTTGATCATCCCTTTACCACCAAAGCTACATGGAGATAAAATGTGGGGGTGGGGTGGGAGGAGAGGCTCCCTGAGGCTCATCCATAGCCCCTCTTAGACAGTGGTTCCTCATGAGTGGCACTGATCCCCAGGCCCATCCCAGAGACTCAGCGTCAGCAAAGTAGAGGTGGAACTTGGCACTGGTTTTGGGGCAAACGCTTCCTGGGTGATTTTGATCCAGCTTCTGGTTGAGAATGTTGTCTGGGGGCTTCAGGAAGCCCAGATGAAGACCTTGGGCTTTCAAGGAGCAAAGGTCTTCCAAGCTCTTGATGAGAGCAAGTGAATCCAAGCCAGGAATGTACGTCAGACAGCTGGAGGTACCTTACTGGTTTGGGATCCCCAGCCAGCTCTACAAGGCAGTTAGTGACTCACATACCAGCTCTGGAAGATCTGTAGTGTCTTCCCATCATTCTCAGATTAAAATCTAAGGTCCTTATCAAGGTTCACAAAACCTCATGAGCTCCTTCCCTTGAATACAGCAAATACGTGCTCCCACCTCAGGGCCTTTGCACTTGCCGTTCCCTCTGCCTAGAACACTGTTGTTCTCCCAGAGATCCATATGGATTGATCCCTCACTCCCTGTGGGTCTTTGCCTAATTACCCTCTCTAAATAGCATTCCCTCTTGCTCTGGATCCCCTCCCCAACGTGCGTCTTCTTCATGGAGCTTATCCAACTAGATTTATAGATATATGTTGTTGATTTTCTGTCACCTGCTTTAGACGGTAAGTCACAGGAGGGCCGTATCTGTTCCATTGCCTTCTGTGTCAACAGCACCTAGAAGAGTGTCTAGCATGTGGTAGTTGCTCAATAAATGTTTGTTGAATGAATGAATGATGTGAATTTGCTCCTCCCTATTGTCCAACAAGACACAAATGTCATTTTCCAGGTTTCTCAAAAACTCAGAAACAGAGACCTGCTTTTTGGCTGTGATTTCCCATGTAAACAGTAAACAAATAAACACAATGCAGTTATTTGACACCTACTGTATGCTCAGCCCCTATAGGCTAAAGGGAGGTATAAGCAAAGAGTTTCCCTCTTCCAGATCTTCACTGTGCAGTCAGGTGTGAGTGTTAATGTCAGAACCCCTAGGTGGCCAGCTGCCCAGGACCTGGGACAGTCATTGTTGCCCTGAGGGGCTGGAGGAGTCGGATGGGTTTTGTGGAGGTGTGCCCTTTGGGGAACAGGACCCAGGAGGTACCCTGTGGGAACTGGCCTCAGGTCCTGCCAGAGGTAAATGGGATGAGTGGGCCAGAGCCTCCACCCCCAACATCATAGCATTCCTCCTCCTCAGTTTCCTTACTCCAGGTGACCTTATATGACCTGGAGACTAGGCCAGACCTACCAGGACTGTTAGGGTACAGGTGTTGTGGCCCAAAAATCTGGGAAGAGAACATGCTAGGCCTGGATTCAGACATCCCTGGGGTCAGGCCAATTCAGAGGGTATCATTATCTTGGACAAAGTTGAGGAATCTTGCTGGGCCTCAGTTTCCCCATTTATAAGATGAGACCAAGGACACTTTCCTCACTGGATTTTTGGGAAGCCCCAGAATGTGAGCCTCTGGACTCATGTCAGCAAAGAGAACCTCTCATTACAGACTCCTGGGTTCTGGCCACAAGTATGCACAGGCCAAAGTCTTCTCGAACTTTCTGAGACTGTGTTTCATTGCTGTCCTTCTCTGAGATGGGTCAGGGGACATTTGCAGTCTCCTCCGTCCTGCCTTCATCTCTGTGCCTGCCAGGTTCCTCTCTATGAAGTGGATCTGTGTGTGGCCAAGTAGCTCCTTCTGACCTCGGGGGTCTGAAATCAAGGGAGCGAGAGTGATACCAGCGGGGAGGTGGTGGGGGTGGGGACCCCTGGGTCTGGTACTTGGGGGAAGAGCTCTGCCTTTCCCCACCTCCCATTGCCTTCCTCCTCCCTTTCCCAGCCTGCAAGGACAACCCCAGGGCTCTGTAAGTTTGGCCAGGCCAGACACTGGACTTGGAATGTTGCTTTTGTTTCTGGAAGAGAAATACCAAAAGGAACTGGGGGGGGGGGGGGGGGGCGGGAAGAAGGGGAGGAGGGGAAGGAGGAGGGGAGAGGGGGAACAACAGTACTCCCCACATCTGGATTCTAATCCCACCACTGATGTTTTCTGGTTGTGTGACATTGGCCAAGGCACCCCACCTCTCTGACCCGGGAATCCCTGTCTGCAAGCTGCAGACTGCAGGGGAGCCTCAGGGCACCAGGCTGTGGTGGGTTAGGATGGGTTGTGTGGCCCAGCACTGGCGTGGTGCCCAGGGTGCCTGGTGCCCAGGCCTCGCGGGCGCATACTACGTGCACGGGGCCTGGCTGCTCTCTCGGAGGGGCACTGCGCATCGCCCTCATTTCCTCGTCCTCTCACCCTAGCTCCGCGGCAGCTGCCGAGGTGGCGGCCCTGTGGTCGGTGCCAGGAAGGAAAATAAGGGTTTAGCGCCCCCTCTTGGCGAGTCATTGTTACAGCTGTCGTGGTCGGAGGGGTCCACACTCGGGGTGCTCTGGCTGCGGCAAGTTGTGGGCAATGCCCCACAATAGCCAAGTTGTAGGAAATGAGGGCTTTCCTGTGGGAAAGTCTTCATTCCACCGTCAATATTCACCTGATGCCTTGATTCCCTCAATCCCATCTCAATTACTGATAAGTTGTCAAGACTATTGAACAAACACTAACCAAGAACTAGACACCCCCCACACGTGCCTTGGAACTATGGCAGAACCTGAGAAGCCTAAGTGCAGAAGGGGACCCAGGCCTTAGACAATTGCATAATGGTACTCATCCATCTGTCCGACCGTCCGTCCATCCAATTATCCATCCACAGATGTTACTGAGCTTCCCTAAGGGCCAAGCACAGTTCTTTGTATTTGAGAAACAACAGTAGGCTTTGCCTTCACGGAGTTTATGTTTTACGGGGGGCTGAAAAGAAACAATGCAGACAATGAATAGTAAAGTATATGGTGCGTTTGGAGGGGGAAAGTGTTATAAAAAATGACAGGGAGAATGGGGAGGGGAGGCATCACAGTGCGGTAAGGTTGGACGTGGGTCGTGGAATGAAGTCGGAAAGCGAAATTCGAGCAGGGAAAAGGAGGTGGGAGAGTAAGCCCCCTGGGTGATGGGGGCAGGGCAGTGCAGGCCCAGCTGCAGCAAAGGCCCTGAGGGACACTGCCTGGCTTCTGTGCTTTCTACCCTCGGTGTGGGTGAAGCGCATGGGATCCAGAGCGGGGGCCCTTCCACCTATCTGGGGAGTCGGGCAGGAAGAGCCCTTGGAGGAGGTGACACGCATGTGTAGGCCTGAAGGAGAAGCAGAGGTCTGCTGACCAGGGGAGTCTGTGAGAGGATTTGCTGAGTGCAGGGAACAGTAGGTACAAAGGGGGAAGGAGAAGTCATGGCATGCTGGGAAAGTTGAGGAGGGTCAGTGTTTGGGCTTGTCTCGGGCAGGGCATGGGAGGGTGTGCAAAGAGTGAGATTAGGGAGGTAGTCAGTGATTGACTATTCTGGAGTCTGATATGCCACGCGAGTGAATTTGGATTCTGATGTAGATTGGTGGCGCTGACAGTATCTGCCCAGACCATTTTGCTCACAGTGCTTACTTAAAAAGAGAGAGAGAGAGAGAGAGAGAGAGAGAGAATTTGAGTGCATGTAGGGAGCTCATCCAGGCTGCAGTTAGCCAACGTCCTCCTCAATCTACGCTTTGCCTTAAGCCAGCTTTGCGCATTTGTTACCGTTATGTCCCCGAAGATATTTGACTTTATAACTCCTGTAGGGTGAATGGGAGCCATGGGAGGATACTGAGCACAGGAAAGATGTGATAAAACTTTTCCACTGGGAGGTATTCTGGGGCTCCTGGAGGCCAAGGACCTTTTCTTTCATTCTAAGAGTCTCAGAGTCTAACACAGTCTCACATAGGGTCTAACACATGTAATATGGGTACATGAGGGATATCTAGTGAATTGGTTTTAGTTTTGTGTTTTAATGACTGGGGAGTGAACAGATAAATGACAGAAGAGATGGGCCATCAGTACAAGCCAGGCTGGGGGGGATGTGAGGTCCCAGCCCTAGAGCTCATGCTTCCTCTCACCGGGGAGTCCTCTAGGGCAACGTCTCTCCAGGAGTAGTCCGTCATCACCTGCCATGTTGGGTTTAGAATGTAGACTCCTGAGCCCAGTGACAGATGAGTTGAAATCCCTCAGTGGAGCCCAGGCATCTGTGCATTAGACAAACTCCCATTAAAGTTGGAGAATAGTCACAAGGCAGGGTATTTTCAGAGCACAGGCTGCTTTGGGCCTTGTTTCTGTTTGTTGACCCTGGGGGAAAACGGGACAGGAGCTGCCCGGGGTGAATCGCCTGGCAGCCAGCCCTGAGCTATTACGTGGGCCCAGAACTTAACCTGCTTCCAAGAGCCTCCTGCTCTTTAGTAGCTCTCCAAGCGGTGCCTCCAGAGTTTGAGAACCATCGCTTCCATGTGGCTCTTCCATGAATGGGAGTTGGGTGAGCCTTTCTCTGTAAAGACACAAAGAAAGGCCATTTTAGGTAAAAAGGAATGCCTGCAGAGATCCCTTTGGGAGGGAAAAGGTGGATCTTATTATTACCCTTGAACCCACTGTACTTACAAGCAGAGCATGGGGGCCCAAAGCCCTAAGCAAGCTTAGTGAGAGGAGGAGGGAGGGTGGTGGCGAGGTCTCTGAGCCCTGACGGTCAAGGAGTTTCACCAAGCCCAGTAGGGATTTTAGACTGCAGAACTGATGAGTGCAAACAGAAACGAAGGTAGATGTGGGTTAGTGGGGATGGGGAGACGGGTTTTGCAGCTTTCTAGAAGGACCTTGAGGAGGGATGGTTAAGAGGGCAGTTGGGGTCCGGGGTTAGCAGACTTGGAGTTAAAGCTCCCCTTTCCCAACCTACTTGTGTGAGTCACCTCCTTGTTTGGGGCCTCTGTTTTCTCATCTGTAAAGTGAGGCTAATGGCGGTACTCGCCCAACAGAGTCGTTCTCAGCATTATATCAACCAGACCAGAGCCTGGTTCAAGGCAGTGCTCAATCAGGGTCAGCTGTCACTGATAATATTAGAGTTTCAGAGGGTTCTTTGTCTTTCTAAATAGCTTCCGCCATTCATAACTATTCTGGATATATTGGGGGGCCTTGTGAAATGCAATGGACTGTAATAAATTGTGCCCTTAGTTGGTCCATCTGAAGCCTGGGAATAATTCTTACTTCCCAGCAGTTAGGATTATGCTGCGTGAGGCTGGGGCTACTGGGCGGTTGCTAGGCTCACTCACTAGGTACGTGACCTGGGGTTGAAAATACTGGTCTGGTGTTTACTACCAAAGTCTGGTTGGCATATATCTACAATCAGGCTATGTTCCCATAGCCTGTATTTACAGAAACATGAGATGGACCTCTATTCTAGAACTACACTAAATTCTCTTGTAGATTATCTGCCAATTCTCTCATGTCCTCCAGGCAGAGAGTAGTAATCTGTAGATAGCAGACCTCCAAATTCCCTTGTTCTAACTCTAGTTGCTTCCCTTGCCTAGTATTTTCAGCTGAGACCCCTGGTACCATGTTGGATATTTAATAGTGACAATAGGCGGCCTTTTCTTTTGTTTAGGAGTTCCAACCTTTCAGAGTTTCCTGATTGTGTAGGAAGCTGGCTTTTTGTCTGAGAGGCATCTATTACGGAGGTATCCATTCATCCTACTGTCTAAATCAAGGTTGGGTGTCTGATTTTTGTCAGATGTCTTTTTAGTGTCTACAGATCAAGTGATTTGTATCCCTCTAGGATCTATTCATGAAAAATTAATTTAAATCCTAGGACTGAGCCATCCTGCCACTCTCAGTATGATCCTATTTGGTCATAAAGTTATGTTGTGATGCTGTTAGATTCTGTTTGCGAAGTGCTATTCGACTTTTAAGTACTGAAAATCTAATCATAGGGGAGATGGGACCATAGTTCTTCAGAAAAATTTTTATCAGATCTGCTATTTGATTATAAAATGTGGATATTTTTCCTTTTCTCTGGAATAGTTTAAATAGCACTGCAATAATATACTCCTTTAAATATATGTAGAGTTCCTGATGAGTCTGGACCATGTACTTTCCAGAGAATTAGTTCTTTGATAACTTCTATGTAAATTCTTTCAACTTTCTCATCTGGGATTAGGATTAATAAACTACATTTTTAAACTAAATTATCCATTTCATCCAGGCTTAAACATTCTCTTTTTTTTTTTTTTTTGAGAATTGGTCCTTTTTTTTTCTACTATAAATAATTATGTAAATATGCCCCTGTGTACTTGGCACCTGCCCCCAGCATTGGAAACACACTTCACTTTGCTATTTATATCCTAACAGGAGTTTTAAATTAGCTACAGCTGCATTAAAAAAAAAATCCCAGTTCCTAAATTTAGTGAAATTCCTAAGTGTACAGTTTGAACTCTGTCAAATGGTTGTGCCCATGTCACCACCGCCTCATTGAGTTCTAGGTCACATCATCTCCCCCAGAAAGTTCCCTGTACCCCACTATAGTCAGTTTCCCAGCTCTCTCCCTGGGCAACCACTGTTCTGATTTTTATCACTCTTGATTACTTTTGTGCATTCTATAAGTAGAACTGTACAATATGTACTATGTCTGGTTTCTTTCACTCAGTTGGCCTTAAAGTTTTTAAAGGCAAACCTACTTGTGTGGATTAGTGGTACCCTCCACACAAATCCAGTTCCTCTAGGGGGAGGAATTGGTACTGCTTAAGGAAATATTGATGCTTTGATGGCTACAAGATTGTAGGTTGGGAGCTATATTCTTTCTGTATGTTGAAAATAACACTTCATCGTTTCAGGTTTCCACTGTTGGCTGAAGTTAGCTTCTGGTCTATTATTCCTTTAAAGGTAACTTTTTATTTCTTGGCTACTTTTGAGATGTTTGCTTTTTTGTAGATTATATATATAATTATCCTAAATATATATGTATATATACATACACACATACATACATATGTAGATTTCTTTATTCTAATTTGCATTTGTTGGGCTTCTTGAATCCATGCTTTAGTGTCTGATTATTATTATGATGAAACAGCTTCTTCAGATTGCTTCTGTTCCATTTTTCTGTTCCTTTGGGACTCCAAATGAATATGTATATATATTTTTTAGATTTTCTCATATCTTCTCTTAACTTTCTTTCATGTCTTCATGTCACATTCTAGAAAGTGTCTTCAGCCTCTTCTTCCAGGTCACACATTTTCTCTTTACCTGTATCTAATATGATGATAAACCCTTCCATTGAGGCTTTTCACTTTTGGTCATTGCATTTTAACCTCTAGAACTGATGATCAAAAGGACCAATTTGAAAGAAAATAATTTTCCATCTGCTGATTTTCAGACTTAGGTTTTTAGCTCCTTGCCGGGAAAAACATTGTTTTATAGTCTACTCTTAGTAGCTGGAGTCCCGTTAGTCTTTCTGTTGTCTTTCTGCTCTGGTCTTACCTCATGCTGTTAGTTCGTGTGTCTGGATTCTGGGTTCTGGACACTGTATTTGAAAAGTGATCCTCTGAGAAATGTGAGTCTAAGGCAACCGCTTCCAGAGTATCAGCTTCCTCCCAAGGAATTGGAGTCACGAACAATATAGGAGGACAAGGTTGTTGGATGAAGTTGATCCAACTCCAGAAACTGAGATCTCCTGGGCATGGCGTCATGAAGCCAAGCTGCTGGCCATGCAAGGACTGGTTTTCAGCCAGCTTAACTCTCATTCCCAGAAGTTCTGGGCTCCAGTGGGAGGCCTGAGGTTTAAAATCCTGGCTCTCCTGTGGGACCGTGGAAGTGACTCATCTCCATTAAGCTTCAGTTTTCTCACCTTGAATTGAGGCATCTTTTTTCTTACATATGGAGAAACTGATGCCCAGACAGTGGAGATAATTCTTGCAACATGCTACAGTTGCTGAGTAGGAACTCTAAAATGTAACCTAGGATCTTCAAGGCTGTTTTTACCTGAGATTTCAATTTTGCAACTTGTGTTGAGGGGGTCTTGCTTCCCAAGAACATAAAGGAGACTCTGCAATCCTTATCCTACTTATCATAAAAAGAAGGAAATATCTGAATTGGGTCAGAGGACCGAGACGCCAGGGGAGGTTGGTACATGGTGAGGACAAGACAGCTGGAAGAGCTTGTAGGGTACTAGGAAAGGTGACATCAAAATTTCCTGCTAAAAAGAGTATACCCATGTGCTGGCATTGCAAACCAACAGGAGACCGGCTTGTTCCTAGCTCATTTCCCACGTTCACTCCTTCTCAGCTTCTGCTGTCTGTCAGCCTTTTCAGAGGGCTCTGGGCTGGTTCTGAGACACAGCTTCTGGCTGTTCTAGAAGGCCCCCCAGAGTATGACTTAATAGGTAGATGGTTGGAAGCTGGGGAATACTAAAACCAAGGGTCCATACAAGAGAACCTAAGGGAAGGGTTGGTATACCCCTATACCAGACAATTCAGGGACATTATTGCCTTTGTGGGCCAACGTCTTTCACAATAGACTTTTCCTATAGAAAAGACAAGTCTTGGCAGAGGCCTAACTGCCAGGTTTCCTCCTGGCCTTGCCTCACACTACTTCCTCATTAGAAAATACATTTTGCCACGAACATACACTTCTTTCAGGTACTTGCCTTGGCACCTGTGTGTTGTTCCATAAGCCTGTCTGAGCGGTTCTCATTCTCCCAGCCATAGGTAGCCTTTCTCTTCCAATGGCTTGTTGGGCCACACTGGCCTCTGGTTTCCCTACTTGATCCTGATTGCTATTTTCTTTGGTCCTTGAGTTCCCAGCTGAGAGCTGAGTAGATGGGGCAGAATCATGGAACTTTGGTAATATCAAGGACTCCCGAGGCAGGAAGTCCAAGAAGCCCCTAATCCAGCCTGAACTGGGATTACTGCTTAAATTCTGATGCCATGTGCTGGTCTAGTGGGTACTACAGAGCTGTGACATTTTTGATTTTTGTTATTAAAATGACACAGATGAAGACCTTCAATATGTGAGAGCCCAGCCCTTGAAGAAAGCAGGTCCCACCACAACACTCGCATTGTTAACTTCTTGTCCATTGAAAAGAGATCTTGTTCACCATTGTGGCCCTTCCCTCCAGCACTCCTCAGGACCAAGAGAGATGACAGGCCCACTTTTTGGAAAGCAAAACCACAGGAATCCCTCTTGACCCTTAACTACCCCTCTGTGCTATCCAAGTATAGATTTCTCTTAACTTATGAGGGGTTATGTAATGATAAACCCATGACAAGTTGAAAATGTGCTTGATTACTACACCTAAACTACTGAACATCGTAGTGTAGCCTAACCGACCTTAAGTATGCTTAGAACACTCACATTGACCTACACCTGGGCAAAGTCTTCTATCAGTCTATTTTATAATAAAGTGTTGAATATCTCCTGTAATTTACTGAATACTGAAGGTGGAAAAACAGAATGTCTGTCTGGATCCAGGCAGAGGCAAGATGGTTGCTGACCCTCGTGCTCGCCGGGCTGGCTGGGAGCTGCAGCTCTCTGCCAGGGCCCAGCATCACGGAAGAGGGTCATACCACATATCCCTGGCCCAGGAAGATCTTCAAATTCAAAATTCCAACTACAGTTTCTACTGAATGCATATAATTTTTGTGCCATTGTAAAGTAAAAAAAAATCATGAGTTGAACCCTCCTAAATTGGGTGGAGTCTATATCCGGAAGGACAGTGTGACTTATTTACCTGCAGGGTGGAGAGCCCCATTCAAATGACGTTCCTACTTTTAAGGGAACAAATAGGCATGAGGGCTTATGTTTGTTCTATTTCTCTCTAAGCAGTAGGCATGCTCCTGATTCTGGTGAGTGAAGTTCTTTGTAGCACTGAATGCCAGTGAGAGGTTGGCATCCTAAGTCTGGACTTGGTACGACTTTGTCCTGTGGCTGCATCTGGTCATCGTTCCATCTTCTCTAGCCAAGTCCTCAGGTATGGCTCCCCCTTCACGGACCTGGCGACATCCCTGTGGTGGGGCCTCGCCTCCTAGCTACCTATGTGTCGGGTACTGTGCTACCAATATCGTGATGAAGGCTGACCCAGGACACCCTGAACAAGGCCTGGGATTAAGT
Organism: Spilogale gracilis; assembly: GCA_004023965.1. Classification (NCBI taxonomy): domain Eukaryota; kingdom Metazoa; phylum Chordata; class Mammalia; order Carnivora; family Mephitidae; genus Spilogale; species Spilogale gracilis. The sequence goes on along the minus strand of PITA01010722.1, from coordinate 37,053 downwards.
GTCATCTGGGGGAAGTCACTCATTGCTCTGGGACTGTCACGAGCTGACTGAACGTGGTTGGAAGAGGTTGGGAAGAGTGTCCAGAATATTTGGGCTCTAATTCTTTAAAAAGGTGTTTCTGAGTTCCTCTCCATCATTTTGACTTCTCTGCAGAGGAAAGTTTGGTTTGAATAGGTAGAAGTTAACGTAGAGTTGCAGGAACTTGTTAGAACTGGAAATTCCCAGCCCACACCTGCTGAATGAAATTCTGGCAATGAGATCTCGCCATCCCTGTTCTTTAAAAGTCCTCCAAGGGCACCTGGGTGGCTCAGTGGGTTAAAGCCTCTGCCTTCGGCTCCGGTCATGATCTCAGGGTCCTAGGATCGAGGCCCGCATCGGGCTCTCTGCTCAGCGGGGAGCCTGCTTCCTCCTCTCTCTCCGCCTGCCTTTCTGCCTACTTGTGCTCTCTCTCTGTCAAATAAATAAATAAAATCTTTTTTAAAAAAAGTCTTCCAAGTGATTCTGGTGAAGTATGAACCTCGAGAACCATGTAGTGTACCTGTGGTTATTAGTGGGGCAGGTTGAAGACATTTATAAGGAGGGGACACAAGGAAGGAATGGAAGGACCAAGCTTTGAATATCTGGTATGGCCAACTTAGGAAAAAAAGATAAAAAGAAGGGCTGATGTTCTAGAATAAGGGATGGCAAACTTCTTCCATATGGGGCCAGATAATGAATATTCTAGACTTTGTGAGCCATACGGTCTGTGTCCCAGCTATTCCACTCTGCCATTGTGGTACAAAAGCAGCCAGAGCTGTTACATAAACAAACAAATGTGACTGTGTTCCCGTAAAACTTTATTTACAAAGAGAGGTAGCTGGATTTGATCCTTGGGCAGAAGTTTACTAACCTCTGTTCTAGCAGAATAATTTATTCAAGCTTTTTTCTTTCTGTCTGGATCTCTCTCTCATGTCTCTCCATGTCTGTCTCCTTCCCCTCCCTCTGTCCTCTGTCTTCAAAATCCCTTATTCTTAGAAGCCAGTAAAACAGGAATTGCTCTAATTGAGGCACAGGATGGAGACCTCAGAGCCTCCCCGTTCAGTTTCCCCTTTTTCTCAAAGTGGGCCTTAACCCTATTTCTCAGAACACATTTTAATATTATTTAAGTACGGTGCTCCAGTCTCTGGGCTTCGGGCCCCTTAAGCACTGCCGTTGAATGAGTGGGTAATTCTTCCTGAACCGACAGGGGCCTGTACCCAAGGTGTGAAAGGAGGAGGAGCCAGCAGGGAGCCTGAGATCAGGCCTGAACCTGAGGGTCGAGGAGCGTCTCCTTTGCCGCCGTGCACGGTGCCCCCCTCTCTGCAGGTTCCAGCCAGCCCGCTGAGGCTGAGCCCAAGACCCAGAGCATGAGTCACCAATCAGACACCCCCGCTCTGCCCTGGGGCCAGGTGAGGGATCAGGGCTGCGGCAACCAGGGCGTCCAGCTCATGGAGCTGATGCTGCACTTGAAGCAGGCCATCAAGAAGCATATGGTGCCTCTCGCCACTGCACACCAGCAGCAGGAGTGGGCGCCAGAAGAGGAGAAGCCTCATCAGGCCCCTGGGGAGCAGGAATCCCTCCTGGGCAACTTAATGTCCCAGTTGGTCCACCTCCTACAGTCTGGGGCCACGGGCGGCCTGGGGCTCCAACCGTCCTGCCCCTCCCTGGATGTGAGGGGTGATGTCGGAGGCGGGCAGTGGGCCCTGTCATCCAGGCAGCCAGACCAGCCAGGTCACCAGATGAATGACCCCGAAGCGATGTTTGTCAGCCAGCACCTGTCCAGCCGTGGGATGGACATCTCTGCCTCCTACCAGGCCAGCTTCCAGGACTACAGCATGTACCAAGGAGATAAATACCAGGAGGACAAGAACACCTTGGTAAGGGTGGGGAGGGGAGGCGTGCCTCCTTGAGGGCCCCAGTCAGTAGGGTTTACTGAGTCCTGGGCTCTCTCTCTCTCACTCTTCCTAGCTCCAGAAATAGTCGCTATTGTCATGTCAGAGACAAGGGACTGGGCACAGAAGCAAGGTGACAGTGCCAAGAAAGTTAAGAGCTGTGTCTGGGTCCTCAGTCCCTGCTCTTGTCCACTAGGAGTCACTGTGGTCCAAGTAGTCACAGGGCTAAGCAACCGGGCCCTCATCCAAAGGAGCCTAGTGCTGAATGTAGTCCGCCTTTGGGGAAAGGGACGGTAATAATAACCTGAGAGAAGTTAGGGGTGGCCCGCTGGAGTGCTCTGAGGTGCCTTAAAGGCTGAATCCGCCAACCACGTGGTGGGGGTGATGGGAAGGGGGGGTCTTCCGGGTAGGAGGCACTACGGGTGTGAAAGTTTTAAGGTGGGAAGGGCTTGGAGTGATGGGGAAACGAGGTTTTGGGGCTACATGAGGGCACATGAGTGATGTGATGAGTTGTGAGGTGTTAGGATGGTGAGGTCAGGATAGGGAGCCAGTGAGAGGCGCCCAGTCTGGGAGGTCCTCAGTAGCTTTCTAGCCAGCGGGTGGAGGACAGCCCGAGACCTGCCTTCTGTGTTTCTAGCTAAGTGATATGTGGTCATTGGCCATCTGCTTTTTCCTCGGGACTAACTGAGTCCAGTATCTCCACCGGACTCTGAAGAACCATGTCTCCCAGCGGTGTGGAAATGGGAATAGCCAAGATGGGTACGAGGCAGGCCCCGGGGTCAGGCGGATGGAGTTCTGCCCATCACCAAGGATTGTGGCTAGTGGCGTAGCCCACCTTTCTGAGCCTCACTCTCTTTAAAGTGAGGATCATAATAGAGCTTTTTCCTCAGGCGTTGTGAGAAGTAAGGTCACTGCATGAGGCACTGAGTCTACGGTCTGGCACGTAATAAGAACTCAGCAACTGCTCTCTGGTGTAGAAGTACCGCGTGGCTCTAAAGGGGGAAATTGCAAGCTGAACAATTTTTGGGTCTGTGGCAAGTTTTCTAATGCCTGAAGTTGTTAGACATGGAGTGAACTGCCTCGCGGGGCAGTGAGATTTCCATTTGAAATAATCTAAGCTGAGCACTTACCAGAAGGTTTCAGGAGGTCCCTATCGGGTAGGGCAAGTGGCCTGATGCATTCCTTCCATCTTCAGGGCTTCATTAACCTGGGTGTCAGTGAGAATAAGCTCTGCCTTGATCTGATGACTGAAAGGGTAAGCCAAGTCTTGGGCTGTGCTGGGACCCACCATTGGGTCCAGTCCCTCTAGTCCCTCCACATTTCTTATCATGCGGTAGATACCAGGAATGGGGCTTAGGAGTTTAGGGAAGGGAGTGGGGAAAAAGCTGATAGAATAACACAGCTGACCTCCTGGCTTACTGTGTTTAGGGGTGTGCTCTGGCTGGGTCTATGGTGTAGGGTTGGGGAGGTCATCCAACAACACTCCTTGGTGAATTCACTTTGTGTAACCCATGACAAGAAGGTTGGGGCCTCCATTCATGAAGGGGCATGTGGCACGTTTCCCTGTTCTCTTCTGTAAGGCCCTGGGTTGTAGGGCAAACACCCATCTGCCTCTCAGTGGTAGCTCTTCCCTGGTCTGGCTGTCCTCACGCTCTACTTGTCAACAGTTGAGTCAGAGTGATATGAACGTCCTGGAGGATGTCCTGCTGCAGTACCCTGATCTGCGCGGGCAGCCATTGTAAGTAACTTCCAGATCTCAAGTCTTACGGCCCCAGACACCTGATCCCAGGGAGGGAAGGACCCAGGGCACCAGATTCTTGTTTGGTTACCTCCCTATTTCTCTGGGTAACAACCTCTAGAAAATGTCTAGAGTGAAACCTCCTCAGGAGGAAGCCCAATGTAGTAGAAATAACACTGCCCTGTAATTCAAAAGGCCTGAGTTCTTGTCTAGACTCTCATGTCTATTTTCTGCATCACCTGGAGAGTTGATAGCAGCAGTCAGTAGCCCTGAGTTTGGATGCCTTGCTCTTTAGAAAAGACCGTAGGCTAGAGCTTGGGTAAGGAAAGGCCCCCGAGCCTGGGCACCACAGAGTCTCTCTGAGTCTACCCACAGCTTGCGGGAAGAGGTGGCCCGGTTCCTGACCTACTACTGCGAGGCGCCTGCCCAGCTCGATCCAGAACATGTGAGTCCGTTTCCCAGCCTCGCTGCCACGCTGCTAGAGGGCTGTATTCTTGGGGGGACTCTCTGCCTTTTCTAGAACCAGTAGAGACCCTCAGGGCCAGGGCAGAGCCAAGGCCAGTGGGTCCTGGAAGAGGAGGTTCCTGGTGCCTGTCCCTCCTAGGGAGAGGGAGACAGAGGGGCCAGACCTTCTTACATGGGGATGGGCTTTTGACTTCTGCCTTCTGTGTCTTCAGGTAGTTGTTCTAAATGGCTGCTCCTCTGTATTCTCCACCCTGGCCATGGTTCTGTGTGACCCAGGAGGTAAGCCGATGGGCTGCGCTTTCCCTCAGGGAAATAGCAGCTCATGGGCACTGGACCTTAGGGAAAGAATACCAGGACTCGAAGGCCTTTCCCCTAAAGTGCTGGAACTTCTAGGCTGATTAGAACATCTTCCTACTACTTCCGTAGGAGTGACAGATTTGGGCCCCCATTTAACATGGAAGGAAAACATGGGACAGTCCTCAGGAAGGTCTGCTTCAGAAAGTGACAACTGGAGCGCACTCATATTATTAGCAGAGCTCCTGGATTCAACTTCAGTACCGTGAGCCCTGGTAAACTGGCTTAGATTTCCTAACTCCTATCTCCCCTGCCAAAAAAAAAAAAAGGCAAAAAGTGAGGGGATGAATTAGTTTTAGATCAAATAAAGGTGAGAGCTCTGTTCTCAGTGTCCCCCCTGACAGCACCCAAACAAGAGTCTCTGATCTTAGTGAGCTCCGGCTCCATAGAAGGAAGTTACCTGCATGGCCAGTTTCATTCAAAGGAGTAGGTCCTTGGTTAACTCCTCCACGAGGCCAAAGGAAGGGGGAGAAAAGAATCCAGGAGCTCACGGGGGGCAGGTGGCCTGAGAGATGAGCGCCCTGTCTGGGCGTGGGCCTCACGTGTTCATACGGGAGCTGGATGACTAGTGCTCCCCCCGCGAGCAAGCTCGTTTGGGTTTGAAACCTGGATTCCCAGCCATTCCTAGAAATATTCTTCCCTTTCTTCTTTTCTAGTGTTCCCCAAGTATCATTTATGAGAATGTAACTTTTATAGAGCCTGAGGCCAAAAATTAAGTCCCAAGTGGGAGGGATTGCGAAACTAACCTTCTCTGTCTATAGTGCTGCTACTGGTCTGGAGGGCGGGGCGGCTGGCCCTCCTGAGATACTCCGACTAACAGCGTTGTCTCCCCGTGCTTCCAGAGGCCTTCCTGACCCCCACCCCCTTCTATGGTGGCTTCGTCTTTAGTTCCCGCCTGTATGCGAAAGTTGAGTTCATTCTCGTCCACCTGGACAGTGAGGTCAGAATGAGGCCCCTTCCCCTGCTCAGCTCCTCCCCCCAGGCAATAGAACATCCTAAGGGCATTTGGAAGGTGCAGGGGACCTTGCTCCCCTCCCCTGTAAATGATGGTGGGGGGAGGATGGCAAAATTAGGGCAAGGAGGGCATGTAGGACGGCAGCCCTGGGTGTGAGGGGTTGTGCTATGTGTAGAGGGGCGAGGGACCAGGGCTTAGAAGCTTTCGGGTAGGCAGTGCTCAGGCAGTGTCTATCTTCCAGAGTGCAGATGCGAACCCCCGTCTGTTCCAGCTGACCGTGGACAAGCTGGAGCGAGCTCTGCTTGAGGCGATGCTGGCGGTAAGGAGGGGGGAGACCCATGTCTTCGGGGTGGGTGCTGCTGCCCCTGAGAGGGGCTGAGTACTGAGATCCGGGATCGCATTCTCACCAAGGTGTTGTGGGCTCCTTCTTTGGAAGAGGCGGTATCCCAGGGGCATGTCCCCCAGGAGCCCTGAGCCCTGTCTCTGGGGGCAGCCCCCAGAGCTCCTCCTTGCTCCCCCTCTGTGGGAAGTAAGGGAGCTGCATGCTCAGATCCTACCTAAGTTGCTGGGATCCAAACTAGAGGCCTCAGGGAGGTGGCCAAAACTGGGTATTCTGACTTGACCTTTGGCTGAACTTGAGGTAGATGTGAAGGACCTGGTGTGTTCACCTCAGTGATGTTCTTGGGGGTTTTGTTTGTTTGTTTGTTTGTTTGTTTGTTTATTTATTTATTTATTTATTTATTTATTTATTTTAAGGGGAAAAAGGTCAGAGGCCTCATACTAATCAACCCTCAGAACCCACTGGGAGACGTCTACTCTCGAGACGCACTGAAGGAATGCCTGGAATTTGCCAAGAGGTAGGAGTTCCAGCCCCGGAGACACGACAAAGCCTGAACAGGGTCCGTATCACTGGTGGCTGGGAAGTCAGAACCAGATGTAATTTATCCCAGTAGTTTTACTGCAGGATACACTCTGCAAAGCTACGCACAACTCACTGAAATTGAAGTGAAAGAAAATGCACCCACATACTTCATCCAACACCTCCCCTGCCCCGTACAGACACCTACATAACAATTGTGATCCGGTTTTGTTGCTTTTGTTGCTTTTCCTCTTGTCTTCTAACCGCTTTCTCCCCACATCTGTCTCCCAGCTCCTTGGCTCCAAGCGCCAAGGAAGCTAGACTCTCAGACCCTGTGGGTGAAGATGCGTCCCCAGAGAACCTTCATGTCCCATTCTTACAAACATGCTAACATCAGTTATCTCGGGAGTCCTGAAATAGCCCTATTTGTTAGGGGTGCTAAGCTCCCATTTTCTAGAAGAATCACACTTATCCAAATGCCGTAACTCTAGTCCAGACCAATTCATGGCAGAGTATGAAGACAAGAGGAAGAAGGCTGGAAGTGTGTGGGCTGGAACTTGGCAGGACGAGGTTCAGATCGCAGCTCGAGCACCTGCTCATTGAGGGAACTAACTTCGTCTCAGAAATGATTTCTTCGTCTGTGCAGTGGAGATACCAGTACTGCTTCATAGGGACGTTGGGAGACAAAACCGGATGACCTGTATTAGCACAGCCCACTTAATGCCATATTCTATCTGGACCCTCTGACTCTGCCAGATGTAAAACTCTTTGGGACTTGCAGCCTTCCCCATTGCGTCGGTCTCTGTTGGAAGGTCAGAGGGTTAGATGTTCTCCTGAGTGTCTGTGGGTCCTACTCCTTCCTACCGCTGAGCCAGGTCTGAAGACCCCTCTGGTGTACCTCCCTTCTGTGTTACCACGCCCCTTGGAAGAGTTGGATGGGCCTCCTAGAGCAGTATCTGAACTGTATCCAGAGAAGCCTGTGAAAGAAAGGGCTCTGAGATGGGAGAGAACCTAATGTTCTCCCTCTTTTGCCCAATCTGCAGGTATAACCTCCATGTGATTATAGATGAGATTTACATGCTCTCTGTGTTTGACAAATCCGTCACATTCCACAGTGTTCTAAGCCTGGAAAGGTGAGTTTTTTGACCTCAGCTGGAGTTGGGAATGCAAGCCACGAGGTTCCTGCTTTTGCAGGCTGCGTTCATGGGCCATAAACTGAATTGGCTATGTGCTAGGAACTGGGGCTCAGTGCCCCGGGAGTGTGGAAACGAGCAAAGCATCCTCTTTCCTCCCAAGTGTCTTTTTGTAATGCTGTTTTGTACATGAGATAACTTGAAGGCAAGGTAGAAAGTGCACTGTGACACGTCTATATAAAGCCACAGAAGGTCAGTGTAGGAACTTCTTTATAAGTAGTGCATAGGGAAAAAGAGAAATAAGGCAGAACTTTCTTAAGCATAGCATGTGGCCCTAAGAGAAGATCCCAGCAGCCAAAGCAAGGCCAAGACCATGCCTGGCAGAAGGAACAGCTTTACCCAAAGTGGGGCAGTTAGAAATAGGGGAGCACATTTTAGAACGGTGGGTGGGTGTGTGCGTGAAGAGCCCACTGCCGGGAAAGTGGCTTCAGACCAGCTGCAGGAAGGCCATGAGTGGGACCGAGGGGCCCGGACTTCATTCCGTGGGCACTCGGGAGCTCTCCCGTCTAGTTCCCTGAGGACACCTTTTGCTGACGCCCTGGCGGTTAACTGGGGCAACTGTTTCTTGAACTTTGGGCCCCATCGGCTCTTTTGCCTCGGCGAGACCCCAAGTTCATTTTCCTCTCTTGCCCTCTTTGATGCCAAATCTTCATCCTTTCAATATTTCTTCATAATCTTGATTGTACTTTCTCCTCTCCAGTTTGCCTGACCCCAACAGGACCCATGTGATCTGGGGCACCAGTAAGGTGAGCCCCAGCTTCCTGTCTTTGGGTAAGAAAGGAACGGGAGCCAGGAGGCTGGCAGAGCAGGTATTCCTTCCCCTACCTCTTTTCCTCTAGGATTTCGGCATCTCTGGCTTCCGCTTTGGCGTTCTTTACACGCACAACAAGGAGGTGGCCACTGCCGTGAGCTCTTTTGGCTATCTCCATGGTCTCTCTGGCATCGCCCAGTACAAGCTGTCCCGGCTGCTTCAGGACAGAGGTAGCGAGTCCCATCCCAGGCTGGGATCGTGGCTATGCATCATGGCCATGGGGGAGTTCCTGCATGGGCTCCTGACACACCTCTAATCCACTGAGACCCTGTTCGCGGTCTTGGGCTTAATGGTGGCAGGACAGGAACTTTGAAGGCGGGCAGGATGCAGCTCAGCTGGAGCACTAGCAGAGAGAGAAGATGGAACTGCTGGTCTAAAACACAGACGGGCTTTCATGTTCGACTGCCAGGGAGCTCGTGCTCTGGTTGGAAAGGGCAGAGGCAAATTGTTCTCAAAGGCTTGAAAGCCAGAAACCAGTCTTCATGCAAAGTGTTCCCACCCCAATGCCCTGCTCGCTTCAGGCAAAGATGACCCCAAAATGCCATGACTCCTTGAATATGACTTGACTTTGTCTTCCACGGTGGCCGAAGGACACCTGCCATTTGGGCAAGCTGGTGTGGCTAGGTCTGTGGCACCTGGATTCAGTTTCCTTCGTGGATCACAAGTCAATCTAGGCTTGAGAGGAAGCGTCCCCCCACCTCCCTCTAGCTAATGCCATGGCCCAAACTTGGGTAAGGCCCCAATGACAGGTCTCTATGACAGCACATGCCAGGAGAGCATTTACATTAAAAGCTGGGATATAATGATACAGATTAATGTAATTGATAGTCTGGTTTAGAAACAATTTGCTTCCAGCTTTGGCAGGGGGAAGGGGTTGAGAGGAGAAATCAACCAGATGGTGCGGTACATGGTGTCAGGCCCTTTGACATGTGGCAGGAAGCAGGTTCCTAGCCCCTCAGCCATGAGTTCTCTGCTTTGGACACATGGGCATTCTCTGGGGCACTTAAATGCTGATATGTAGGCTCTCCCCCAAAGATTCTGGTTTAGATCTGGAGGTATAAGCTGGGCATCAGGACGTTTACAAGCTCCCAAGTGACTAATGTGTTGCCAGTGCTAAGAACAACTGGGCTAAGAGGCCCCCTACCCCCCAAACATATCTAGATTTCTCAAAGTTCCACTGGGCAAGGTGCCGAGTATCTGCCCTGTTGGTAACAACAGCATCTATCCCACTTCGGGGGTACCCCGACTCTTTGTATCAGGGGTGTAAACCCAAGCGGAACATTCCTACTGGACTATTGAGAAGGTGTGCTGGGTATAGCTATCATCAGCCCAGACAGAACCCAGAGTCCGTCTTGGACAGAAATAGCTAGGACAGAGCCCAAGGAAGGAGCACTGGATAAGGCTCCCTCTGCTAGATCTCTGCCACCGGAACCATGACAGCCCTCTTCCCCCACCTGTCCAGAATGGATTGACGCAGTGTACCTGCCCGCTTACCGCTCCAGGCTGCGGAGAGCTCACAGATACATCACTAAGAAGCTGAATGCATTGGGGATCCCTTTTCTCAATCGTGGTTCTGGCCTCTACATTTGGATCAACTTGCAAGTGGTGAGCTCTGGGAATGAGGCCTCAGTATTCTTGGGCAGAGCTGCCTGATGCGTCTTCAGCTCAACTCTATCCTTCGGCCTTCCCTAAGTACCTGGATCCGTGCACCTTTGAGGAGGAGCTGCTGCTGCATCGCCGCTTCCTGGACAGCAAGCTGATCCTGGCCCGCGGCAAGACCTACATGTGTAAGGAGCCTGGCTGGTTCCGTATCGTCTTTGCGGATAAGCCCCTCCGGCTAAAACGAGGTGAGTGGTCCTGACCTCCTGATCCTGGCGTCCTTCAAAGATGTCCCATCAGCTCCTCTATCGCCAGTTGTGAGCTCTTCCTTGTTTGGGGCCTTTAGCAGCCAGTAAATTCAGCCCAGCTATAGCTTCTGTGTCTGCTTTCACATCTTGGAGCTCCTGTGCAAACAGGAACCGGCAGGCACTTGAAGACCACCACCCCCTTTGGGTGTCTGTTCTGTGCCTGCATTGAGTGGGGCATCGGGACTGTCCACGAAGAAACGGTACTCTGCCCTTGTGGGGCTAGCGGTGTGTGGCAGGGAAGAGAGACCACTAGAGGACTCTGGGGAACCCTGTATGTTCTCCTGTGGAGTTGATTCTTCTCCAAAGTTATGGAGACTCCGACCTTCAGGTGGCCATTTTTCTATTACATCTTACCACGTGCTACATACTGTTGTACCTCTGGGAATAGAACCATTAACAAGGGAACATTTATGCCACAGAAATACCTTTTGGAGAATGGACTGAGCCAAGGGAGGCAGATAGAAAACTGATGAGGCCAAGGGCATGAGCCAGGTTCCAGAATTTGATAGGAGAGTCGAAGGTGTCCGGCAGGCAGATGCTGGCATAGCAAAGCTTAATGAGAGCAGGTGAACTTGGAAATTCATCCCAAAGAGGGGAGGATTGAACTTCAGCAACCCTGAGCGAGGGACTCTGGCATGGTCTGCCAGGATCTGGGGATCTCTGGGGCCCACCTGCAAACCCACTAAATTTTCATGTCTCTGCCCCATTTGGACCCTTCAGCCATGTACCTGTTCTACCAGGTCCTGGAGGAGCAGAAGCAGCACCTGAGAATGAAGCAGCTAGAGAGTGCACAGAGGGAGGGCCCTCCCAGCACTGGGAGGCTGCAGCCAGTCACAAGCTCAGGGACCCCCTGACAGCACCCACTGGCCAGACGCCTGGGGTTTGGGCCCAGTGCTGTGACTGAGCTACCAGTGGGCTCCTCCAGGAACGGGCTCATCTCACCCAGTCATCAACCTTCTCCGGCTGAGCATCGTTTGCTTTGGAAGCTTCGCATCTTTTAGTCTTTGCTAGCCATTGTGTGTGTATGTGAAATGTTTTTATGGGGGTTGGGGTGGGGGCTGGCTGGGTCCTGATTTGGGTGCTTTGATTTTTGTAGCCCGCATCTGATAAATTTCATGTTCTCTTGGGACGCCTGGGTGGCTCAGTTGGTTGGGCGACTGCCTTCGGCTCAGGTCATGATCCCGGAGATCCGGGATCGAGTCCCACATCGGGCTTCCTGCTCGGCAGGAAGCCTGCTTCTCCCTCTCTCACTCCCCCTGCTTGTGTTCCCTCTCTGGCTCTGTTTCTCTCTGTCAAGTAAATAAAATCTTTAAAAAAAAAATTTCATGTTCTCTTAAATTCTAGCCTTGAGGCTTGTTTTCTTTCTTTACGTTATTTGATATCACGTCTGGGAGATTTTTATTTTTTTTGGTGCCTCTTTTAAATTCTAAGAATACTGTCCAGGGTAGGTGAGAAAGGAAGGAATAAAGTGATCCTTAATTGACAAAACGCATTCTAGAGGTCAGGATCTTATGGGAGTTGCATCCCACCAGATCACGCCCACCTTGCTCATGTATGGCTGCCGTGTAGCGTAAAAGTATAATTCCAGATGTTCCTTCTTCCAGATACGAGTTCTCTCCATCTGTGCTTTTGCAAAAGGCTTTTATTTTTTATTTTTTAAAAAGATTTTATTTATTTATTTGACAGAGAGAAACACAGCTAGAGGGGGAACACAAGCAGGGGGTAGTGAGAGAGGGAGAAGCAGGCTTCCCCCCGAGCAGAGAGCCCGATGTGGGGCTCGATCCCTGGTCTCCGGGATCATGACCTGAGCCGAAGGCAGTCGCTTAACCAACTGAGCCACCCAGATGCCCCGCAAAAGGCTTTTATTAATTGAAAAAAATTTTTAAGTATTTTGTTTATTTGAGAGTACGAGCGCACACGTGGGAGGAGGGGCAGTGGGAGAGGGAGAAGCAGACTATCCACTGAGGAGGGAGCCTGACAATCCCAAGACCCCAAGATCATGACCTGAGCTGAAGGCAGATGTTTAACCGACTGAGCCACCCAGGCGCCCCTCAAAAGGCTTTTAAGATGAATCTCTAGTGATAATCCTGGGGTCTTCCGTTTTCATCTCACCACATGAGAGTTCCTCTGTGCAGGTATGCATTTCAGTTGGAGGACTGATGCTATGACATGGGCCTGGCAAAGACCACTGCATTTTATAGATGACAAAGAGTTTTTAGCACTAACTGATGGCTTTGGTCAGTCACTTGGCTTTGTAACCATCCTCTGTCTTAGGTCCATATTTGATGGTTCTTATTACTTCAAAGAAAATCTTTTTCTTTTTTTAATCAACACAAAGCAGTATTACAGCAAATCCTGATTCTTTAGGGTTTTTAATATACATATAATATATTTAATATATATTACACATATATAATGTATCAGACAGTGTTCTTTAGAAATTGACTAATGGGATAGTAGACACAGGGAATTCACTGGATGAATGCTGGAGAGAAGAGAGCCTGAGAGAAGATGAAGATGTGAAAGATATAGAAGCAGAGGAGCACTTGGGATCTCTGTAATAGAGGGTAATAGACAGTCTCATCAAGACACTGTCCTTAGTTGACAGGGATAGATGCGGAAGGGATCGACTTTTGTCTTCCATTCCACTCAAAATTTGAGTAGTTGAGTAGAGAAAAGTAATTATCTCCCTATCCATGAGCACGGAATCTCCTTCCATTTATTTAAGTCTTTAATTTCACTCAGCAAGGTCTTTGTGGATTTCAGAGCACACGTTTTGTCCTATACACATCTTGTTATCTCTATACTATGCTTTTCATGTTCTGCTAAAGGTATTGTTAACTTCATTTTCTAACTGTTTGTTGCTAGTATGAAACAACTGATTTTTTAAAAAATATTTTATTTATTTATTTGACAGAGAGAAACACAGCCAGAGAAGGAGCACAAGCAGGGGGAGTGAGAGAGGGAGAAGCAGGCTTCCCGCCGAGCAGGGAGCCCGATGTGGGGCTCGATCCCGGGTCTCCAGGATCATGACCTGAGCCGAAGGCAGTCGCTTAACTAACTGAGCCACCCAGGTGCCCCGAAACAACTGGTTTTTTAAAAAGATTCTATTTATTCATTTGATAGAGAGAGAGATCACAGGTAGGCAGAGAAGCAGGCAGAGAGAGAGGAGGAAGCAGGCTCCCCGCTGAGCAGAGAGCCCGATGCAGGCCTTGATCCCAGGACCCTGAGATCATGACCTGAGCCGAAGGCAGAGGCTTTAACCCACTGAGCTACCCAGGCGCCCGAAACAACTGATTTTTGTATCTTGTATCTATCAAGAGCTTTGAAGGCTCTGAGATTTTACCCTACTTACAAACAGCTTTCATGGATGCTGGCAGAAGGCTTGAGAATTCTGGCTAAGAGATAAAGGACAGCTTCTTACTCACAGCAGTAGGAAGAATCAGAGAATGAGCTTTTGGTCCCCAAGCCCTGATTGCTCGAGGGCAAAGTGAGGAGGACACTCTGACCCCTCCATTTGCAGTGAGGTGTCCAGCAGAAGAGGAAACCCAAGCTTAAGGAACAGGATTCTTTTCGGATGAACAGTAAGCCTGCCTGAACTTTGGCCCCAAAGGGGACATTATCTTTATTATATTGAGTAATAAACCTACCCTTTGCTCTAGAGGGAGATGCTATTGCTATTATCCAATGCTGTTCGCTCTGTGTATGTGTGTATTTATGTGTATATGTATGTGTGTGTGTATCTCCTTGAAGAGAGCCTAGAACAAAGACAGTCAGTGTCCCTCCTTGTAAGGCAGGCAGAAGCATGAGAGACCCAGGAAGAATCCTCTCCTGACAGTATCTTGTGACATTGCTAAACTCATTATTAAGCCTCGTAGCATGGCAGGGGGAAGGGGGGATTTCTTTGAATTTTTAATGTATATAATCATGTTGATTGTGAATGAAGATGATTTTCCTTCTTCCTTTTTAATATTTCTAATTTTTTTAAGATTTTACATATTTATTTGAGAGAATGAGCACAAGTGGGGTATGGGGCAGAGGGAGAAGCAGACTCCCCACCAAGCAGGGAGCCTCACATGGGGCTCCATCCTGAGATGGAGATCATGACCTGAGCTAAAGGCAGATGTTCAACTGACTGAGTCACCCAGGCGCCCCTATAATTTTTCTGTTCTAATTGCATTGCCTGGAACCTCCAGGACAATGTTAAATAAAAGTAGTGGGGGGACATTCTTGTTCTCAGTTGCAGCAGGACTGAGGTCACTCTGGCTCTTTCGTCTGTTTGTTTTTGTAAGAAGTGGGGAGCCAGAGGTAGAGGGAAAGAGAGAATCTTTTTTTTTTTTTTAAAGATTTTATTTATTTGACAGAGCGAAACACAGCCAGAGAGGGAACACAAACAGGGGGAGTGAGAGAGGGAGAAGCAGGCCTCCCGCTGAGCAGGGAGCCCAATGTGGGACTCGATCCAGGGTCTCCAGGATCATGACCTGAGCCGAAGGCAGTCGCTCAACCAACTGAGCCACCCAGGCACCCCGGAAAGAGAGAATTTTAATCAGGCTCTGTGCCCAGCGAGTTGCCGATCTCACAACTCTGAGATCATGACCTGAGCCGAAATCAAGCGTCAAATGCCCAACCAACTGAGCCCCCAGGCGCCCAACTCTTACTCTCGAGTACAATGTTACCTTAAGTATTTTTTGTACGGCCCTTTCCCAGGTAAGAGTTCCTTCAATTCCTAGTTTGCTGAGAGTTTTTCCATGAATGAGGGTTCAGTTTTTGATATATGTTTTGATCTATACCTCTAGAGAAGATACAATTCTTTTAAGTATTAATGTGACATTGAACTTTTAAAATGTTAAGGCAAGTGTAAGGACCTATTTAGAAGTCCAAGCCGCCATCTTGTTTACTCAGAAAAACAGCTCCAGGTCTTATGGGCAAACAGCACCTGGAAAATAAAGGTGAGCCAAGTTGGGGGAGATGCCCAATCAGGTAACCCCCTTAACCTCCCGTCCGGGAGGTATGGAGAGGCAAATTGAGAATGGGCATGTCGCGGCCAGCACGAGCAAGCTCGGTCCAAGGTGAGGATAAGGGTATGAGGAAAAGAGAGAAATTGAAGGAGAGGGACGGGAGGGACACAAGGGCTGATTGCTCCAAATGCCAATTTTATTTTTCGCTCTTCAGCAATATATACAAGCTGTTAGGGGACAAGTTCATCATATCGCCTTGTTCCGCTTAGGCTTCCTACCAAGTTCCTGCTTGCATTCTTATTTTCTTTCCATCTTAGATTGTGGCTTGCCCTATTCTCATGCTTATATTCAGTTATAGTAGCTTTAGGCATGTCATGCGCCTTGTGCTGATGACCTTTAATTAGGTCTCTTTGTTCAACAACAAGGGTATGCCAGGTATGCGTGGTTGGAAGAGTACTGAGAGCATTTGCTCTATCAGTTAACTCTTCCTGGCTTGAGGCTCCCAACATGGGCAGCCAGTTCCCAGGTACTTAGGACCAGGTGGGAATGCCCAATCAGTTAATCCCCTTAACGTCCCTGGATCCTGATCAATAGAGATCCCCTGGTAAACCACTCTGTGGGGATTAAATGTATTCATCATTCCAGCAGAGTGAAAGAATTAACTCAGGCAAGCCACGTGAGTGGGGTCAGCTCGGGGCGCAGTTTTCCCCTATACAATGGAAGTGTAAATTAACTCCGGGTAGTTACATGGCCCTAGTCAGCTTGTGATTTGGGGGCATACCCTACAAAAACTAGCCTGAGAAATTAGGCGGGTCCTTCTCCCCAGAGAAATGACCCTGGCTGGCTAGTAAAATTCTGATGCTTGGCGCGAAATAAAGCTTTGCTTGACCTTCGCTTTTGTATCCGCTTCATTCCTTTGACCATGGACCCTATAAGCAAGGTCCTCTTTTTGCAATAAGGTGCACTTAGTCATGAAACACCATCCTTGTGTATATTGTTGACTTGGTTTGATATTAAGAATTCTACATCTATGTTCATGAGTATTGTGCTATAACTTTCTTTTTAGTAACGTATGGTTGGTTTTGGTATTTGAGTAATACTGACCTCATAAATGTGTGGGCAATCTTCGTTCTGGAATTTTCTGAAAGTTTGTGTCAAGTTAATTTAAAAAAATATTTCAAATGTTTGGTAAAATTCACTTATAAGACCAGTTGTACTGGAATTTTCTTTATGGGAAGGTTTTTACTCATGAATTTAATTTCTGTAGATATTGAGCGATTCACATTTTCTGTTTCTGGTGGTCAGTTTTGGCAACTTGAGTCTCTCAAGAAAATGTGTCCATTTAAGTTCAATTTCTGAAAAAGTTAATGTTCCAGACTGACCCTGACCTTCAAGGCCCTATCAAATGTGTCCTTGTTTCCAATACTCTGGCCATCATTTCCCAAGTGTTTATAGATACTGTAAGTGTGTGGGATTTCCCATGCGGGGCCAGTGTGCAAGCTGGGGTTGAGGATGCATTTCCCTGCTGCTTGCTTCCACAGCACGGGGTAATCATCTCTTTCTTAATAGTCCTCTGATTTGTAGGTCAGCTTTCCTAATCAACCACAGGCCCACTGTTTGCTTTGCTTATTGCCATATCCCAGCACTTTGCAGAGATCTGGCATAAGACAGGCATTCAATAAGAGCACTTATCAGAATTCAATAGAATAGGACTTAAACGGAGATAACTGGTTAGTTTTACGGAGCATCACACAGAGGACCAACAAAGTCATGAGAGCTGCTTAAGGTCACAATGTCCCTGGCAAGGCCAAAGAGAAGACAAGAAGTGGAGTGGTTCCCAGCCGTATTTGCATAGAGGGATCCTGCTTATTTCATGGGGAAAGAAGACTTTTTTACTCAAGGGCCTGTGCAGGCTGAGGGCTGGGTAGCTTAACTCACTGCCGATGTCCCAGAACATGTGGGGGTCGGTGGAAGAGTTCAACAAAGGTCCCAAGGAGCGGAAGGAGGAGAATTTCAAACCCCAGTGTAAAAACTCTCATAGGGGAAGGATGTTTTAAGGATGCTCTCGCTTTAACCCAGAAAGGCTCTCCCATGGGTGCAAGCAGGCATATGTTTGCCAAGTAACTTCCGAGTTTCTCACTGCTTCAAAACTGGTAAACTGAGGCCGGGAGGTAGAGGGCGGTGCCCCCAGGTGCCAGCCGGGGAGACCAGGGCCAGCGGGCCGACCCTTCCCCGCGGCGGTCTTCTCAGCTTCTGCTACTTCCGAGCAGGTGTGGGCACAGGGAAGGATGGGGATGGAGGCGGGGTCCAGGAGACCCGCAGCGCCGGTCCCAAGCCTGGGCGTCCGGGAGGCGGGAGGGCGCACGATTCCCCAGCGCGGCTCCCGGGCTGCGATCCCGCTTTGCAGGGCGACGGAGCAGGGCCTCCCTGGGCACAGGCCAGGGGACTTCCGCAGGACTCGGCGCTTGCGTCCCGCAGCCCCCGCGCCGGGCTTACACTTCCTGGTCCCGGAACCTCAGCCATCTCTTGTCTCGCGAGGCTCAGCCGCCGGCAGACACCTCGGCCCTCCCTCCGCGGCTTCCCCTGCGAGGCTCCGAGGGTCCCGCGGCGCGGCGACCAGAACCCGGGCCCTGTGCTCCCGCCGTGTCTCCCTCCCGCCGCGCTTCCCGTCGCAAGCCTGCGCTGTCCGGGGTGCGAAGCGAGGTGAGCGCCTGGGAGAGCCTGCCACGTGGGAGGGGGCTGCTTGGGGAGCCGCGGGGGCGGGGCCGCTGGATGTTCCCTGGCACTTGGTGTGGGGCTTGCCTCCGGGCCCACCCACCGGGGAACTAGCGATGATAATATCTTTTACTGAGCTTGAGCCATGAGCCAGGATCAGTTCTAAATGCTTTATCTAGTTTGTAGCCTCCCTGCTACCCTGCGGTTTTACTCGCCGGCCCCTGGAGCTCTGCGGGGGGTACCTGTCCTTGGCAGACCCCTAGTCGTCCTCCCCTTGGTCCCCCCCCACCCTGGATCACCAAGTAGTCTGCTGCCCTTTTAGCTCTGTGGACATCAATCACCACGGGCTCTTTTCTGATTCAGTCAGAACATTTTACCCAGGTGTTTTGAAATTGAGGTCAGCAAGAACAGAAAGAGAACGTTGGTGACCCCTTAGGCTGCAGAATGAAAACTTCCTATAAATGTAAAACAAGGAGAAGCAGCTATAGGTTACCGCATACCAGCGCCCCTGGCCCTGAATAGATCCTTAACAGAATTTACTTGTTGAAGCCATTGCACATGTGGTTACAACTAGGAAGGGACATAAGGGAAGGGGCAGACCAAGAATGGGAAGGACCTCTGGACTCCCAATTCAGTTCTGCTGCCGTGGAAAGCCCTTCTTTTCTGAATGCTGGGTTTGGGCCCTGAATTCTTTGTCCTTTTGCAGATGTTCACTCAGCCTCAGAAGGAATCCGGGGCACCTGCCACCTGCCCTGGCCCAGCCTGCACCCAGGACCCGGACAGTAACTATGGGGATGATATGGAAAGAGAATGCTCCAGAAAACCAGACTGGAAGCTGCCGGAGTTCTGTGGAGCGGGTGATCCCACTGCCATGTTGTCCCTGGACCATTCCTGCCTGTCCTCTAGAGGAGGAGTCATTAAGTGGTTCTGGGACTCAGCAGAGGGCCACAGGACCTACCTTATGGATGAGTATGATGAGGATAAGAACCCCAGTGTGAGTGAGACCCCATCCCCACTGGACCCCAGGGGAAGGCTGAAGGGTGGGATGCCCTACCTCGACCAAGAGGTGGTTCTGGAAGCTGGGTTACAACTATGAGCAAAAGCCAAGTTCCTGCCCTCACGGAGTTTTTGGTCTAGAGGGGGAGGCAGATGGCGGATGGGGAGCACACCAAAAAAAAAAAAAAAAAGCAAAGAAATCCCTGCAATAGATGGTGATAAGCACTGTGGAGAAAACAAAGCAGGGTAGAGAGGCTAGAGAACGATGAGGTAGTCTGGAGATGTTGCTGTTTTATGTAAGGTGGTCACAGAGGGCCACTTTCCTAAGGTGACGATTCAAGTGGAGACCTGCGGAAAGTGAAGGATTCTATCAGTTACCTATTGCTGTGTAACACATTAAAAGACACATTTCATAATGTCTGGGGTTCAGGATCTGGGCGGATGCCTCAAGTTCCGTGCTGCTTCCTAACTGTTGCTTGGGAGAAAATGAGGCACAAACAAGCCAGCTACGAGAGACTGGGAGGAGGGGTGGGCAGCTGAAAGGACTCTCGCGGGAACAAGTCTTTAGTCCCGTATTTATTAGATACAAGATAGCAGTTAACAAAGGAGGAGAATATTATACATTAACCTTATACCTAGCAGGTAAACAAGGACGACCTAGCGGGTAAACAAGGAGGAATATGGGTTATACATTGATCGCTTAAGTCTTAAGGATAAACAAGAAGAGGAGCATTGTATGGTCAAGAAGTAGAGGATTTCTAGTTGGGCACATTTAAAGAGGCTGTCCCTGAGGTCGGGAAGAAGGCTGGAAAAAAGGGAAGCAGGCAGTGTTCCACCCTGGGCGGGCTGGGGGTTCCCCTCTGGGCAGGCTGGGGGTTCCCCACTGGGTGGGCTGGGCATTCCTAGCTCCCCAGCTTCCCGGTAAATCTTCCCCTCCCTCAGAGGCCTGCTGTCACTACAGATTATCTCTGAAGGTCATATTCAAGTGTGCTGGCAGGACCAGTACAATTTCTCAAGAGTTCTGTTTCAGGCGTTGCTTGTATGTTTTGAGGGACAGCTGCAGCTCAGAATCTCCTGTGAACCTGCAGTGACGCCAGGGCTGTGGTTTCATCTCAGAGTTGACTTGGTGGGGGCAGGGGAGAGGATCACTTCCGGGCTGGTTCCTCCTCACAGGGGAATCTCCACAGGACTGCCTCATGACGGGCAGCTGGCTTCCCCCAGGGTGGGCACTCCAAGAGAGAAGGAGACACCATGACTACCCAGGATGGAAGCCAGAGGCCGTGTAACCTGTTCTTGCAAGATGTCCCATCTGCATGTCCTGTTTGTTAGTGGGTCACTAGGTCCAGCCATACTCACGGGGAAGGGCGTGGATACAGGAGGTGGGAATCACTCACTGGGAGCCATCTTGGAGGTGCATATCCCAGGGAGCCCTGCAGACACCAGGGGGGTAGCATTCAGTGGTGGGGGAGAACCCGGTGTGAAGGCTCCAGGGTGGATCTGTGCTTGATGCATTCAGGGGACCGCACGGGGGCCACGGTGGCTGGAGTGAAGTGTGACTCGCAGGAGACAAGGTCAGAAAGGTCCGGTGGTGGCCTGGAGATGGAGCCTGTGGGGCGTCATGGAACGTGGACTAATTTGGGACAAGGCATGATGGAAGGCGTTCGGAGGGGGGAGAAGTGTGATCTGATTTTGTTTTCCAGAAAATGCCTTGGGCTTAGGCTGTTGTGCGGGGGTCAGGGTGAGTGCGGGCTGACAAGGAAGGAGGGAAGCCATTGCAAGAAGGGAGACAGGAAGCTCCAGTGGCTCAGTACGAGTCTTAGCCGTGGAGGGGAGATGAGGTGGGCTGTACATGAATTTTGAAGGTAGAAGTGCCAGGATTTGTGAGCAGATTAGCTGCGAGCAGAGGAGCCTACTGCTCTATTCCTTGGGGAGTGAAGGAGCCCTGCTTTTTATTTATTTATTTTTTTTAAAGATTTTATTTATTTGACAGCGAGAAACACAGCGAGAGAGGGAACACAAGCAGGGGGAGTGAGAGAGGGAGAAGCAGGCTTCCCGCCGAGCAGGGAGCCCGATGTGGGACTAGATCCCCGGTCTCCGGGATCATGACCTGAGCCGAAGGCAGTCGCTTAACTAACTGAGCCACCCAGGCACCCCTCCTAGTTCCTGTTTCTAGAGCACTGCTTTCCTTCATACCTTCTTTTGTAGTAAACATGGTTCAGGTCCTACTAAGTGGTGTCTTGGGCATGCATCCCCTTCAGGGACCTTGCCATCCAGCGGGGGACATAAAGCATGTCGGCCTGTCCTTGTGACCCAGAGGCAGAGGAAGCAGTGCTCTACTGGGGGACAGGTCACGAGCTTTGGGTTCCAGAAGAAGAAAAGATCCTTTCCAGATGGGGTTCTGGGGAAGCTTCCTGGAGGAGATGGCATCTGAACAGAGCTTTAGAAATGGGAAGATGGGACCAGGTTGCTGGTTGGAGGTGGGGCTCAACAAGGCCAAAGAAGGTTTGGAAGGGCAGGGTCACTGTCGCATTGCTTTTCTCCTTCAGTGTGCATTTCAGACCTTCCTTTTGGAGCCCTCGATTGTGCTCACCTTGCCTCCGTGTCTCTGTCTCCAGGGCATCATTAACTTGGGCACCAGTGAGAACAAACTCTGCTTTGACCTGCTGTCCAGGCGGGTAAGTCCCGGTGCACCTCTGGGTGGCATCAACAGCTCCCAGAGCCTGTCTGCTCTTGACCTTCTCTGGGAGGCTTCCCTGACTGGAGCCTGCGCTTACCTGAGCTTGCCTCCGCGGCCCCCGCCCGAAACTCAGCCAAGCCACTTGCAGATCGGCCTCAGGTACAACTTTCACTGTGAGCTTGGGCCTGTTGCTTCCCTCTTCTGGGCTTGCTTCTCCTCTTCCCATACTTAGTCCCTCCTGCTGGCTGGTCCTGCTCCCACGAAGTGGGGGGACGGGGGAGGGGGTGCGGGAAGCACACGCAGTGGGGCGTGGTCAGCATTTAACAACTGCCTCCAGGGTAGGGAGGACCGTGATCTGTAGATGCTGCCAAATCCCAGAGTGTAAATACCCCTAGCCTGGCTGATTTCAAGCCACATCCTTGCACACAGAGTTGGGAAAGGGGGGTGTGGTACCCACTAGGTAGTGTCCCCACCATGCAGACACAAACATGGAAATAACCTCAAGAACACACGTAAACATGTAGTAACATAGGGATGCCTGGGTGGCTCAGTCAGTTAAGCGTCGGCGTTTAGCTTAGGTGGTGATCCTGGGGTCCTGGGATCGAGTCCCGTGCTGTGTTCCCTGCTCAGCAGAGAGTCTGCTTCTCCCTCTTCCTGCCCCGCCCCCTGCTTGTGCGCATGCGTTCGCTCTCTGAGAAATAAATAAAATCTAAAGAAAATGTAGTGACATAATCAGAAGCAGTGATATTTTAGTTATTACCTTTGTTTTTAATGCAATTTATTTATTTATACATTTACATAGCTTAATTTTTTAATGGCTGTTTTTTATTTTTATTTTTTTATTTTTTATTTTTTTGAAGATTTTGTTTATTTATTTGACAGAGAGAAACACAGCTAGAGAGGGAACACAAGCAGGAGGAGTGAGAGAGGGAGAAGCAGGCTTCCCGCCTGGCAGGGAGCCTGATGCGGGGCTCGATCCCAGAACTCCAGGATCATGACCTGAGCCGAAGGCAGTCGCTTACCCAGCTGAGCCACCCAGGCGCCCCTTTAATGGCTGTTTTTTAAACACAGCATGTAAAATTCCTGGAAATGTAATAAGCAGATTTCTTGAGCTGGTGCGAGCCATTTCTAGCAAACCACTGAAAATGCCTGATGAATGTTTCCCCCAAGGCCACGGACTCAAAGTTTGGGATTGTAGAGGGAATGATGCCTACCCCAAAGGAACTTATTTCTGAGGCTGGCAAATCTAAGACCCAGGGGGAGAGGGGTGTAGGAAGGGGCTCTGATGCATGTTCTACCCAGCCAGTTCCCTGCCACACTGTCCAACAGAAGTAAAATGGGAGCCATGGATATAATTAAAAATTTTTGTTCGACAGCTAAAAAGAAACTGGTAAATTTATCTTTGTAATGTATTTTATTTAGCCCCATATGCCCAAAATAGGACCACTTCAACATGTAATCAAGCTAAAGACATGAAGAAATGAAGTACTGTTTTTATATCAAGTCTCTCAAATGCAGTGGATCTCGATTCAGACGAGCCACACCCCCTGGTGCCCTCTGTGGCTGGTGGCCTTCCTACCAGATGGTGCCACTCTCTGGGCCACTCGAGAGCCAGGAAGGGCTGGAGTCTTATACAAGTGACTGACTGCCCTTCCTCTCTTGGTCCACTCCCCAGGACTTCTGCCCCTGGTGTCTCCCCAAGACGTTGTGTCTGTGATACCCTGGGAGTTCCTAACCCAGCACCCGGTGAGGGTGGGGACTGTGGAGAAACGGCCACACTTGCCAAAGCATAAGGCTGAGCTGAGTCTGCAGGAGACAGTGGCCCGAGTCCCTCCAGAGGTGACGGCTCCTCAGGGAGAAGCTGCGTAGCATGGGCCTCCTATCACTGCCTCTACCAGTCTACCGCCCTACATTATTTGTGCATTTATTCAAAAGATTGATTTATTTTTTTGAGAGACACCATGTGCACACGCAAACACAGGGAGGGGCAGGAGGAGAGGGAGAGAGAGAATCTCAAGCAGATTCTCAGAATCTCTGTGCTGAGCACAGAGCCTGACATGGGGCTCGATCTCACAGTCCTGAGATCATGACCCAAGTGGAAATAAAGAGTCAGATGCTCAACGGACTGAGCCACCTGGACTCCCATACCCCTCTGGGTTTTTTAGATGGCAGTGTTGTATAAAGAGCACTGGATTAGGAGTCAGACTTTATGGTTTTTTTCTCAGCTCAGTCACTTGCTAGCCCTGTGACCTTGGCTGAGTCACATCAGTTTTTGGAGCCTCAGTCTCCTCATCAGCAAAATGGGCGGGAGAAGGCTGTGCCCGTGCCACCTCTCCCCTGGTTTCTCTGATGAGCAGACCAAGCCCAGGCCTTCCTGGCCCGGGGGCCGTGTGGATGTGGGTGGTGTCACCACAGGGGCATGTAGCACTCAGTCCCGCTCTTCCCTCTGTCCCCAGCTGACTCAGAGTGACATGCTGCGGGTGGAGCCGTCCCTGCTGCAGTACCCCGACTGGAGGGGACATCTGTTGTAAGTCGCTGCCGTGGGCCAGTGCTTCTCAGGGGACACAGGACATCAGGAGACACTACTGATTGTCCCAGCTGGGAAGGGACTTTTACTAGCATTTACTGGGTAGGGGCCAGTGATGCCGCTAATCCTCCCAGGGAGCCCAGGGTTGGCCCCACAACAAAGAATTATCCCTCCCTGGATGTGACTATGGCAGGGGGGAAAAGCCCACCTTGGCCCAGGGCCAATCCTGGAGGCCTGGCAATCGTGGGGTCTCCCCGGGCGTCTGCAGGGAACTAGGGCCTCCGCTGGTCCCACCACAGCTCAGGAGCTCCCTGGCTTGCTTTCCCTGGGTCTGAGGCATGCGGGGGGGACCTTCAGGCGTGGAGTCCTTGCCCCGCTTTCTCAGTAATTTTAGAGGAAGCATGATCAGTCTTAAGAGGCAGCTTTGACCAGGGGGCTGCTGCTGAGGGCCTTTTCCTCCTGGTCAGATGCGGAGAGCTAAACGATGGAGTTGGTAAGGACTTTTTAGGGGCAGCTGCTCTTCCAAGGGCTTCCTGGCGAAGCAGGACTGGATTCCAAAGCCCACGTTCCTTTTGCCACTTCCCAGCAAGTGACTTACTTCCTTCAAGCCTCAGTTTCTTTGCCTCTAAAATGGAAATAATAATAGTTTCATAAGATTGTTGTAAAGATTAAATGAGTAAAATTCCCCCACGTAACTCCCGTATGATGTTAATGCTCCAATGGTGACTCTGACGATAGCTATCGTTATAATACCATTATTGTCATGAGCTAAAATCTCCGTGTAGATGGAGTGTTACTTTCGCTATCCCTGAGGTCTGCAGATTAGGTGGGTCGGGTGTCCCAGAACTACAGAGAAAGCAAGTCTCTCTGTGTGGGTAGTGGTGGGGCAGGGGGCTGGTGGGCCCCGCAGCGCGAAGGCCACGCTGACCCCACTGCCCTTGTGGGAAACCAGAGGAGGATGACGGGATCTGTGTGAAGATTCACCAGAGGAGCTCTGGGATGGACTGTGGGTTGGGGATCGTCTGGCAAACACTGCCCATCTCTGTCTGATTGCTAGCCTCCGGGAGGAAGTGGCCAGATTCCTGTCTTTCTACTGCAAGAGCCCCGCCCCCCTTACACCGGACAATGTGAGTAGCGGTCTCCTCCACCCTCCCCTGCTCTTCTACCCAGCTCCCCAAGTTTTTGACTGGGCAGGGGTAGCGTGGGGCTGGGGTCTGCCTTTTAGTGGGTTTCGAGCTATTTCCAGGTGAAGTTAGGAATACTCCCGGCTCTGTCTTCCTCATCGTAGATATTTAGAGTATAATTTGGGTACAGCTTCTGCTCCTGCTTGGTCTGTGGTCCCTTGTTGCCTCCATACCTTCAGGCAAGACTGTGGAGTGACCAGCTCCCTCTTCCTTGTTCTGTCCATCCAGAGTGTGGCCTGGAGGATAAGCCACAGGTGCCCCGAGCCGGCAGTCAGGAGATGCCTTAGGCTTCCTCTCGTGGCTCTGCTGTGACCGAGCTGCAGAGGGCACCAAGTTGGGACCTGGCCCTCCCTGCCTGCCAGCCTGGATTCAGCTGTAGGTCCTTGCTCCCGCCTGGACAGATACTCATCTTTGTCACGTGGCTGTGTCACCTGCAGGTGGTCGTCCTGAATGGCTGTGCCTCTCTCTTCTCTGCTCTGGCCACAGTGCTGTGTGAGGCAGGGGGTAAGTGACCCACGGCCTGCTCAGTTTGTTTCCTGCTGGTCCACTCTCTGGGGCTGGCATGGGGAACATGGAGGACAAAGCTGCCCCTTGCAGAGCTGTGAGTGGGGCAGACTAGGGGAAGGGAGGGCAGCTTGACTGCACATCCCCTTCAGAACTAGAGGAATGCCTGTCTCTGCATTAGGGTAGACCTTGGAGGTCATCAGCACCCCTTGCATTCACAGCTAGAATCTTCCACATGACACGCCTTCCCACCAGATGGCCTCAGCCCTGTGTTCGAATGTCCCCAGGGAGGGAGAATCCACCCCTCCTGAACACACTCGATCTCCGGGCAGTTCTGTACCTTGTCACGTCTGTCCATTTGTCAAGCCCAGATCACCCCGCGGCTCCAACTCCTGGGATCCTGGTCTGTCCTTGGAGTGAGTCAGCGTGTGGAGTGCTTCAGAGGGACCCTCTGAGGTTCGGTGTCCTCATCGGTAAAGTTACGGTGACAGCGGTACTGATGTCACAGAACGATTGTGAGGACTGAATGAGATGCCACCCAAATACATGTTTAGCCCAGGTCCCAGCACATAGTAAATGTCCAGTAAATGTCAGCTACTGATGATCAGAAAAGGGACTCATCTTAGTGGATCCAAGTGTTAGAGCTTGGGCATTGAGAGACGGAATGTATCCCTGGTGTTCCCCAAGGACATGGAAGGCCGGGGGGTATGTGAAGCATGGAGCCTGTGGACGGTGGGGGACTGGGGCTTTCTGGCTAGAGGGTGACAGGCCCTGAACCATTCCTGCCCTCAGAGGCTCTCCTGATCCCTGCCCCCTACTATGGGGGCATCACCAAGCACGTCTATGTCTATGGCAACGTCCGGCTGGTCTGTGTCTATCTGGACAGCGAGGTAAGAGTTCTTCCTGTCTCTGAATTTGAGGCTGGGGTCACAGCTGCAAGGTGGGTGGAGCCTTCTACTTCCTGAGCTGGATTCTTCCGGGACTCCCCAGGCCTGGCTCTGCGATCTCGGGGGCCGGTGCAGAAGCCAGGGGGCAGCCACAGGGACTACATCAAAATGGTGGGGTGAGGAGGGGGCAGAGCAGACCTCAACGTGTAACTTCTTGGACCCCAATCAGAGGGTCTCTGGGGTGTCTTCCCAAATGAGGGTGCTGCTGTGTCCCTGAGGAGATGAGGTGGGCGGCAGCGAGGGAGGTGAGGGTTCTAAGGAGGCGAAAGATGACGGTGAGGAGAGACCCCAGAAGCTTAGGTTTGGGGGATCACTGAGTTGGGCCAATGGCTTTTCTCCCTCTTTTTCCAGGTCACTGGGCTGGACACACGCCCTTTCCAGCTCACTGTGGAGAAGCTGGAGGTGGCCCTGCAGAGAGCTAATTCTGAGGTCTGGGGGTCAAGTCAAATCCAAGGCCAGGAGGGGTGGCTGAGCTCATCCTGGGCATGGGCTTGGCACCCCCCATGGGCTGGGGTGTCAGATGGTCCCAGGGACCATTCTGGGGGCCAATCAGGAGCCCACCAATGGAAGGTCTTCCCACCAGAGAAAGACTCTGAGGCCTATGCACAGAGTCAACCAGGGAACTCGATTTGAGTCAGGAGGTCAAGTGTGGGGCTTAATGGTGTATCATTCAGCAGCCTCCCTGGTGATTCGAGGACACAATACCCGGTCGCCTCCCCTTTGAGGGACCTTCTGAGGAAAGGCAGAGAGGAGGAGTCCTCCTTTCATGGTTCCTTTTCAGTCCGTGGCTGGTGCGGCCTCACGTGCTTCCTGTAGGAGTTCTACCCCCCCTCCAGTTGTTCTCCGACTGAGGACCCCCCATTGTTCTGCCAAGTGAGGACCCCCTCCCATTGTTCTGCCGACTGAGCGGCCTTCACTGGCATTTGGGCCTCTGGCCTGTGGCCTTTGTTCTCTGCCTCCGGTTGACACGTTAGCACGTCTGGCTGGCTGCTGCACATATGGAATTCTGTGCCCTCGTCCGCTTCACGCTGGGTCCTGAACATGTTCCCATCCTGTGTCCCCGGGACCCCGCCCGGCTGCCGGCCCCATTCAGTGGGAGCGTGCGGCTCTGGCCTGCAGGAGGAGCTGAGTGTTTCCTGCCCCACTGCCGGTTTCAGGGTGTGAAGGTCAAAGGTCTCATCCTCATCAACCCCCACAACCCTCTGGGCGACATCTACTCCCCAGGAGAGCTGCAGGACTACCTGGAATTTGCCAAGAGGTGAGGCGCCCTGCAGTCACCCCACGAAACGTCCTGGCAGACTAGGCTACAGGCGCGGACTCGGCACAGACTCTCCTGCGCGGTGGGCCCCTCTGTGGGCTCCTGCCTGCTTTGGCCCTTCCCCTGCAGTGGGGTGCCAGTGTCTCTCTCCCTCTTTCATTCTCGAACAACAGTTGTCCTGTATTGTGCCCGCCAGGGGCCAGGTACCCCACTAAGCTCTTCGCATGCTGTATCTCACATGGCCCTCCTAGTCACCCTAGTGGTCATCACACAGTCGTTGTCCCCAGGTTGCTGAGCCTTAGAGTGAGGAGCAGAGGCGGACTGGAATCTGGGTCTGTCTGTAACTGTTTTGCCCTCAGCCCGGCCTGCCTTCCGCGGACGTGCCCGAGGCCTCGGCCTGCCCTCCACAGCACTTCAGCAGCCCTGCTGTCGTCCGTTCTGTGTGTGTGGCTCCCTGTGTGAAAATGGAGACACAAGGAAGGTGTCTCTAGAACAAAGTTTGGTAGCGCTGGGCTCAACCACGGTCCTGTTGGGTTTCTGAGTCACAGCTTCCCCGTGGGGGGAGGGGACCTATTTGGCCTGCAGACCAAGCCATCTCCTCCCTGGCCCTTCCCCTCCAGGCATGAGCTGCACGTGATGGTGGATGAGGTCTACATGCTGTCTGTATTTGAGAAGTCGGCGGCCTACCACAGTGTCCTGAGCCTGAAAGAGTGAGGCTACCCTGCCAAACCCTGGCCCCCTGGCCCTTCGTGGCTCGGCCCACAGGACGTGACCTGTCCCAGGGCAGCTCCCCTTCCATCCCACTGATCTGATCCCACTGTCCTCACATGCCATAAGGAGAAGATGGGAGGTTCTCATCTCCATGGGAGGTTCTCATCTCCCATGAAGATGGCTTCATCAGGGGTTTTTAAGTTGTTCTGTGGGGTTTCTGAGAGCTCCAAGGAGGGGCTGGACCAGAGGCCTCCTGGGGTTGGCGGGGCTGCGAGGGTGGGAACTGGTCCCCTGTGCTGTCCTGCTCATCTCCATCCATCCATCCACCCAACCACCCACCCACCCAGCCATCCACCCACCCATCCACTCACTCACTCACTCACTCACTCACTCACTCACTCACTCCTTCAGCAGATCCTTCTGCAGCCCCAGCTGTGGGCCAAGCACTTCTAGCTCTTTGGGTTTTTTCATTAGATTTAGTCTGAGCCAAGAATCTGTGGCCGAAACAGTTCTGGAGACTCTTAGACCAGGTCACCTGTCAAATCTGTACCTGTGACCTCGAGACGTTCCAGTAGTCCCTGTGTTTGTTCAGAGCTTTGGACCCTGTGAAGTCCTTCCCGCCGATTCTCTCAGCTGGTCCTCACGAGGCTCTGCCAGTGCACGGCTGTGACTCCCATTTGTTTATGGGAGTGAGGCACAGAAAACAGCGACTTGTCATCTCCTCTGTGCCAGACAGCACTTGGTGCTGGAATACAACAGTGAGCAGGACATAGGCTCCTCTCAGGTGGAACTTTTATTTCTAGCCAGATAAAACATTTTAAAGATTTTATTTGAGAGAGAGAGAGAGAGCAAGAGTGTGCGCACACACACACACAGGAGGGAGAGAGGAAGAGAATCTTAAGCAGACTCGAGCTGAGGGCAGAGCCCGATGTGGGGCTCAGTCCCACGATGTGAGTTTGTGAGCCGAAACCAAGAATTGGATGCTTAACTGCCTGAGCCACCCAGGCGCCCCCAGAAAAAAACATTTTAGTGGCTGAATACATAGTCATTTGATTGTGGCTGTGGTAAGTGCTAAAAAGGAGAAGTCTGGGGAGGCATGAGGGATCTGTTTGGGGTCCCCAATGGGCCGAGTCTGCTGGGAGGGGGTCAGAGAAGCTCTGTTTGAGAAAGTAGAACTTGAGCTGAACTCTAGATCAGGGACCAGCAAATATTTTTGGTTCAGATGGCAAATATTTTAGGTTTCATAGGCCTACGTTCTCTCACTCAACTCTACCTTATAACATAAAAGCGGCCACAGATAGTATGTACATGAAAAAGCATGGCTGTGTTCCAAGAAAGCTTTATTTACAAAAACAGCCCAAGGGCTGGATTTAGCCTGCAGGCTGTAGTTTGCTGACCTTGGCTCTAAGTGTAGGAATCGGTGATTCCAGAGCTGAAACCAGGGCTTCACACAGAACCAGAACCAAATTCATCCAAATGGGTACGTGCTTTTGTGGATCTGCGTTGCCTCTGTTCCCACACTGTATTCTTGGCAGGTTGCCGGACCCCCAGAGGACCCACGTGATGTGGACGACCAGCAAAGTAGGTTCCTGGCTAGCCTGGGGGGGGGGGTGGTCAGGGCAGAGAGGTGGGTGGAACCAGCGGTGGGCGGCTGGCCACTGCCCAGGGTGCCTTTCTCTATAGGACTTCGGGATGTCTGGGCTCCGCTTCGGCACACTATACACCGAAAACCAGGATGTGGTCACTGCGGTGGCTTCCCTCTGCCACTATCACGGCCTCAGTGGTTTGGTCCAGTACCAGATGGCACAGCTGCTCCGGGACCGTGGTGACTGCCTGGGCCTGGTCATTTGAAAATGGGGGGAGATGTTGTAGTCAGCTGGGAACGGGCCAGGGATTGTGGGTGCTTCTCACATGAGAAGAATTTAGGATGGTGTTTGAGAACCCAGGGCCACAACCAGGGTCATAGCTGACTCCGTCACTTCCTGGCCGTGTGGCTAATTCCTTCACCTCCCCAAAGCTCAGTTCATGTTATTCGTCAATTTGAATAGTACCTGGCATCTAATAGGCACTTGGTCAACTTGAACTCATCACTATCAGCTGTGAGCGCTTGAAAAAAGAGAGAGTAAAAGCGACAAAGGGAAAACAGTTATAAAGTGAGCATCTTTGCCTATGAGGATCTCAGCCAGTGAGTCTAGATAGCAAAAGGGAACTGTAATTGCCTCCTTTTACTGAGCCCTGCTAGATATTCTCATTGCACCATCTCCCTGGTCCCTCCTGCCCCAGAATCCTAGGAGGCAGGCATTCCTGTCCCTTCCCCTGATGCTTTATAGATGTGGAAATGAGGACTGGATACTGTACACCTGCAAGAACAGCTAAAATTCAAAACAATAGTGACACCATCCCATGTCGGTGAGGACGCAGAGCAGCTGGAATGCTCACGCTGTCCTGGGAACGGAAGGTGGCGCGGCCACTTTGGAGAGTCAGGTTGCTTGCAAAGTTAAACCCTCAGTGACCACATGGCCCAGCAATCCTACTCCTAGTTGTTTACGCTGGTGGTCACACGAAACCCACTTTGTGAATATTTATAGCAGCTTCATTTACAATCACCCCAAGCATCCTTCGTGGATGAAGGAGGGAACAAGTGGGGCACAGCCAAACAATGGTATTCGGCTCCGTGGTGAGATCCAGGGCAACACAGAGTAAGCTCAAGGGCATTGTGCTGAGCGAAGGAGGCCAGTCTCAAAAGGTGACATGACGGTATAATTCCACTTCTGTGACATTCTGGAAAAGACAAAACTGGAGTGACGGAGGACAGACCGACCAGTGGGTGTGGGGAAGCAGGGGAGTGACGTGATTATGAAGAGCAGGAGGGTGTTCTTTGGGCAAGGGAACTGTTCTGTGTCCCGCCTGCAGGGGGCGTGGGTTACACAAATGTATGCCTGTGTTAAAACTCATCAAGTGGGGGCGGGCTGCCTGGGTGGCTCAGTCAGTGAAGCATCCAACTCTTGGTTTCAGCTTGGGTCATGATCTTCGGGGTGTGAGGTCGAGCCCCCCATTGGGTTCCGCGCTGAGTGTGGAACATGCTTGAGATTCTTTCACACTATAGCTCTCTTGCGTTCTCTCTCCCCTCTGAAAAACATCAAATCATTTAAAAACAATTAAAACCCTCATCAAATGGGACACCAAAGAAAGTTAATAAAACAGCTGAGGATGGAGCGGGGCGAAGTTGCCCCAGGCCCCGGCTCTTGTCAGTGGCCAGGCTGGGATCTGAGTGGCAGCGCCATGGCTCAGGAGCTCCGGTGTGCGAGGGGCCTCCTGACAGGATCTGCACCAGAGGGACCCTGTGAGGCCAGGTTCCTGCCTTTCTAGTGTTTTCTACCAGACATGGACTATTGTTACAGCCCCCATCCACCAGAGGGAGAAAGGGTCTTGGCAGCTCATGGCCCTTCTCTTACCAGCATTTAGACTCGTGGGACAGCGTGGAGGGTTGGTGAGGGATTTCTTTGTTGGCTTCTCTTTTCGCCCAGACTGGATCAGCCAGGTATACTTAGCGGAGAACCATGCCCGGCTCAAGGCCGCCCACTCCTATGTGGCAGGAGAGCTCCAGGCCCTGGGCATCCGCTTCCTGAGCCGCGGGGCCGGCTGCTTCATCTGGGTTGACCTGAGGAAGGTAACACGGGCGGGGGTGCGGGTAGCGGGAGCCCGTCTCCGGCAGGTGAGGGTCAGGGGCATCTGCTCTGCAGTCTGAGCCCTGTTGCCCTCCAGTTCCTGCCCGAGGCCACCTTTAAGGAGGAAATGCTGCTGTGGCGCCGCTTCCTGGAAAACAAGGTGCTGCTGTCCCCCGGCCAGACCTTCAGGTGTAAAGAGCCCGGCTGGTTCCGCTTGGTCTTCTCAGACGAGGCCCACCGGCTTCGCCTGGGTAAGCGACCTCCCCTCCTGGCCGCACCCTTCCCTCTGCCCTCCCCTTCCCGTCCCACCTGGGCCCCGCAGCCTCAGTGTGCCTGTCCTGCCCCAACCGTCAGTGCCAAGGGGCCATCCCTTCTCCTTGCAGGGATGCAGAGGGTCCGGCAGGTGCTTGAGGGCAAATCCCAGGTGGCAGAAGAGCCCTCTTCATGTCAGACCCAGGAGACAAGGAGCCAGCTCAGGTGAGCTGGTCGTCGCCTGGTGACAGCCGGGCCTGGGGACAGCCGGGCCTGCCAACCACCGCCAGTCTGAGCCGCTGGGGGCTGTGAAGACCGACGGAGGATAGGCCATTTGTCAAGAGGGTACCCGATGTGACCTCACCCCCAAAGAACCATTCCTGGCCCCCTCAGGGGCCGTGAGAGATTCCTCCAGCCATGCTGGGCCCCTGCCCTCCCCCTCTATCAAATAAAGCCGGAAGAACCTAGAAGCGTCCGTTGTGAGTAATTTACAGAATGGAGAAGTCGTGACTGCTCCTGACCACAACGCTATGTCCCCCTCCCCCCGCGAGGACGTGAAAAGAAAACAGCTTGTACCTTCTTCTGATGACACCGTCCTTCCTGCTGTTACCAGGGAAACAAGTCAGAGGAACAACATGTATAAGAAAGAACATGCCCAAGAAATAAATAAGACCAATAGTTCCCAGACCCCAGGAGGAAGGAGTTAATTCTGTGTGTTCCGATTGTTCTCCCCATGGGAGGGTATGTGGGCCCACAGGATACCTGGGACCTGGGATAGGCCTCCACTTGGGCTGCAGTGGACAAGACCCCGTGGGGGGGCCATCAGGAAGAGCTGCTCTGCCTCTGGGCTGCTCTTTCTCCTCCTCCTTCCCGGCAAAGAGTTGCTTTCACCGACCATCTCACACCCAAATGATTGAGCCACGACTACTGTGGGGGGGGGGGGGGATAAAACAGAAGGACTGGCCTTTGAACCCAGGCTGCCCTTTCCGCCCTAAGCAGGCAAAGGGCCACTTGGGTCATCCTCAGGGGTTCAGAGCCCAAGTGGGCTTTCTGGACTGACCCTAAAGCTGTGTGCAGAGGACCCTTGTGTGGGGTCTCCGCTCCGGTGTAGACAGGCGGTCTCTGTTTTAAGAGAATGTCGGGGCAGTCTGTCTACTTTCTGCAAACCAGAGTATTTGATCCAGGACTTGCTGTCCCCTACCTTTCTGCCTTTCATCCATTCATTCCTTCTCCTTGTCTTTCCATGAATACCTTCTGTGTGCCAGGCACCATGCTGGTAATTTCTGCACATTATTTCTAACTTCTACAATCCAGGGAAGCTGACACTATTATCCTCCGTTTGAGAGATGTGGCCATGGAGTCTCAAGGAGCTGGAATGACATTCTCAAAGTGACCTAGCTAGGAAGCAGCAGAGCCGGAATTCAATGTCGGGTGGGTTTGGGTGTGAATTCTGTGCGGGCAGGATGCTTTGACCCCCTCGGGTCCTGAGAACCAGGCTTCGTGCTGTCATTGTCAGTGCCTTTAATTATTGTTCAGTGCCTTGGGCCAAGTCTCTCGCCCTTCTGCTCGCACTTCCAGGAAACACTGCTACTAGCATTTGTTGACTGACTGGGAAGCCTTCAGGTTTGGCGGGTCAGAGTAAGAAGGGCCACATCCAGAGCGCTTTGCATTCCCTTTAAAAGCCTCTGGTTGTGACACTGCTGTTGTGGTTCAGGGTCTCCCAAGGAAGGACCGCTGTGATACATTCCGTTTAGAATTCTCAGAAGAATGAGAGGGAATCCAAGCTGGCTTCCCGGCAGAGGCAGACCGAACCTGGGATGGGGCCCCAATGGAGCCGTCGGTTTCAGTTGGAAAAGGGGGGCCTACGAGCCCCGCTGGCTGGTGCTGGGTGAAGGGACGTGCTCATATGTATCTCCATGGAGTCTGGGTCTAGCAAATTCTACCCTATCTCAGGTCGCCCTGGTCCTCACCCTTCTGCTTTGCCAGGACAACAGCCAGCCTCTTGTGCCTGAGCATTGCTCCTGGGGCCCCTCGGTTGCTCCAAATGTCACTTTCTGTCCCAGGCTTCTCTGACACCCTCACAGGGCACTTGCAAACTGGGAACGCTGAGGGAATTAACACTTCCGGAGCGATCCCTGGGCCATGGGGGACAGGAAGCAGCTGATGAATAGCCCTGAGTGTCGGTGGGCCGCCGTGCAGTAGACGATTCTGAACTTCTGCATGGTTCCTCAAAGAGTCCCCCTGGGATGGAGTCCTGGGCGCCATCTGGACAGGCTTTCTTTGTTCTCTTAGACCTCCTCCGATCTCACCATTCCCTAAGATTGCTCCCCAGAATAGCTGCCTGCACCAAGACCCTGTCTCTCAGGGAACCATGCAAAGCAGAGCGTACTTGATAGGTCAGCAACCTCCACCGTGTGTTTCCCGAGCTCACACTACTTTCCCAACAACCCTGAGATGCAGGTCCAGCGTTCAGTCTTTGCAAATAGCCCTGTTGTTGGCAATTACCGGGGTGGGACGGAATGTTCATAGGGAAATAATATGTTTTCCTTTTTCAATCAATGAAAATTCCTAAGCTATTCTATTACTGAAGACTCATTTACAAATGACGAAAAATGGTAAACATAGCTCTTGGTTAAACAAAAAGGTGGGTGGATTTATTGAATTAACTAGGAAGGGAGAGGACAGGTGATTCAGGCAGGACTCTAGCCAGGGATTCAGACGATGCCATGGGATGCCGTGCTCTCTGTCTCTGCCTTCCCCTCTATAGCTTCATTCTCAAACATGCTCCATTCAGGGCGTGGCAAGATGGCTTCCAGACATCACGGCCTCGTGGTCATGATAGGCACCTACAGGGTATCGGAAGGATAGAGAGACACCCCTTCTTCCTCAGTATTCATATCTCTCCTGCTCCAGGAGGCCAGCTGGCCCTACCTCAGTGACCTGCCCCTCAGGAGAACTTGGGTTCTCTTCATCTGTCTACTCTGCCCTCTTAGTGCGCTGACTTTCCCCTTCGAGCTTCCTTCCTCATGGTCTCAAGACAACTCCAGAAGCTCCATGCTTCACTTCCAGAGACAGGAAAGAGAAGATGTTTTCTGGTGCTTCCTTTTCATTTTATTTCAGTCATTTATTCCCTCATTTATAAAAAATAATATATATATATATATTCATCAGACCTCCCATTTCTAAGGGCTCTTTATATATATTCTCCAAGTGAGCACTTTGCCAGATACTCTGAAATCATTTACTTCCTACTTTGAGCATTTTCTTCATCCTCTGCCTGAACATGGAGGTGACCTGAGAGCATTGAACTCTTACCGCTTTATAGTCCTCTCCCGTGACGTTGTCGGTGAGTGTTTCTGTTTATGCCTGGCTGTCAGTTGTTCCTTCTTCCTCCAGAAACTTCTTTGAAGAGTCATGATAACCCCAGTTTGGGTGAAGAATGGGAAAAATAGAACCTCTACTTCTCAAGCTAACATTTTTAATGACATGACAGCTGCTACACAACTGTCAACAGGATGTTTTCATGTTTAACATGGTGTTTCCTTGGACTCCCTCATCCTGGTGACAAGAGCCGGGCGGTCCTTCAGAATGCTGGGGAGGTCTTGGTTCCCCAGCCATGGACCAGTTCAGCCAGTATGCGTGGGAGAAACCCCACACGTCTGAAGATGTCCCAACTCCCAGCCCCTCCGAAGCTTAACTTTCACATCCGCGAGTCCTGGAATTCAGGCATCATGATGGTGACGTCGGCTCTGTGGGTGGCTCTCTCCAAGGCCCAGGAGTACTCCAAGGAGGACTGGGAATTCCTGAAGCAGCCAACCAAGTAACCTCTCAGAGGAGGCCACCTGCCCCAGTTGGGAACAGAGCAAGGGCATCAGAGACCTGGAGACTGGGGACTGGGACTGGGACCTCACTCCAAGGGCAGCTCCCAGCCTTGCTGGCTCAATAAAGGACTCTGGAAGTGTTTAAAAAAATACATGTAGCCTATATTCCGAGGAGAGCTACAGATAACAATCATTTGATCCAGTATTGGTCTTAGACATCTCATGAACTTCTGGAACACTGCTTATATGAATTTTAAAGATGGAGGTAAAGTTTACATACAGCAAACTGCACGTCTTCATTGTAAGAGTCAGTGACTGTGACGGATATCTCCCTCTGTGTAACCAGTTTCCCATGAAGGTGTGAGTACAGCCAGGGTTCTGAGCCTGCCTGCAGGCCACTGCGATTCTGCTTTCTCTCTCCAGGCAGTAGTTTCCCAAGCAAAGGGACCATGTCGTTGTTCCCTGTTGTGTCTGAGCTATTTTGTTTAACTTATGTTTTGAGATTCGTTGACATTGTTGTATGTATCAATAATATATCCTTCCTCTGTGTTTTTGCCCTCTCTGTAGTAATATCCCTTTTTTTCATTCCTGATGTTAGTAACTTTTGCTTTGTCTGCCTTTTTTTTTTTTTTTTTTTTTTTTT